>JBBDHG010000192.1:1227500-1235160 GCA_037951165.1 Lophius americanus | reverse complement strand
GGTGAAGGAGTGCCTGCAGCAAATGTTTTCCTTGGAGCTGTGAGGAATTTTTTATTCTGGAATAAGACGTTTTCCCGGAGTTTAAGAGAAGGTCAAACAGATGCAGATAATCCGCCCTCTCTCTCTCTCTCTCCCTCTCTCCCTCTCTCTCTCTCTCTCTCTCTCTCTCCCTCTCTCCTCTCTCTCTCTCTCTCATCTCTCTCTCTCTCTCTCCCTCTCTCTCTCTCTCTCTCTCTCTCTCCTCTCTCTCTCTCTCTCTCGCTCCCTCTCTCTCTCTCTCTCTCTCTCTCTCTCTCTCTCTCTCCCTCTCTCTCTCTCTCTCTCTCTCTCTCTCTCTCTCTCTCTCTCTCTCTCTCTCTCTCTCCTCTCTCTCTCTCTCTCTCTCCCTCTCTCATGCTCCCTCTGTCTGAACTCCGATCCGATGTTTCATCCCTCTGAACCGCACAGATTTGCCCGTCGGTTCTGTCTGACGGTTGAAACACCCTCTAAACTTTACGGCTGTTGGTTTTGGGCCGCCTTCAAGTAGAGCTGCAGGTCCGACCCGCCGGAGCTTTCTTCTGATGTGACGGTGCTGGAGGGGTTGTTGTGTGGGGTTTCTGGGAGAGTGGGCTCAGGGACACCGTATGAATCCACGATCTCTGTACAGGTACAGGTACAGGTGGGTTTTTATATCCGGCGCCGGCGCTGGGACATTCTCACTTCTCTCACTGGCTTTTATGATTCCAGGAGGCGGCGCCGCCTCGGACCCCGCCCCGACCTCTCCGTCTCTATGAGGACCTTATTTTACGTTGGTTCTGTGTGTTTCTATGCAGAGGTGGGAAGTAACGGAGTACAAATACCTCTGTACAAATACTCTGTACAAATACTCTGTACAAATACTCTGTACAAATACTCTGTACAAATACTCTGTTACTGTATTCAAGTAGACTTTTTCAAAACAGTCGTTACTTCAGTCGGTTATTTTCCCCATTATTTTCTTTTGTTTTCTGATGATCTTATATCAGAATCAGAATCAGAATCAGAATCAGAATCAGAATCAGAATCACTTTTATTGGTCGTGTATCTGCATACAAGGAATTTGACTCCGGTTAACTCAGATTTCACAGAACGAGAAGTCATCTAAAGAATTTTAAATCAAATGGATAAGAAAATAACACAACATATAACATTTGAACCAATATCACATACACACACATATACACACACATACACACATATAAAAACACATGTACACACACATATACACACATGTACACACATGTACATACATGTACACACATACACACACATATACACACATATACACACATACACACACATATACACACATATACACACATATACACACATATACACACATATACACACATACACACACATACATACACATACACACATGTACACACATATACACACATATACACACATATAAAAACACATGTACACACACATATACACACATGTACACACATGTACACACACATATACACACATATACACACACATACACACATATAAAAACACATGTACACACACATATACACACATGTACACACATATACACACATATACACACATATACACACATATACACACACATACACACACATATACACACACATATACACACATATACACACATGTACACACATATACACACATATACACACATATACACACATATACACACATATACACACATATACACACATATACACACATATACACACATATACATTTTCAGTCCTGTTGAGGCACAAATGTTCCGAAACCTTGGCTGATGTCTGTCGCGATGGCGTCGCTATGCCGCTAATCTTTCCTTCCTTCTTATTACGCGTGTCAGAGGGCGTGTGTTTCGGTGCGAGTTAGCGATGGAGAGGAGGCCATCCAGGTGGTCAATCTCGCGTCAGCCATCTCAAAGCTGCTTCTGATTGGTCTACGCTTTTATTCTGAAAGGTCCCAAAACCCTCATGACCGATGCTTCATGATGATGGCGTTAAACAAACTCCTACTTCCTGCAGCTCTTCCTCACCGCCGTCACCGCCGTCGTCTAGCAGAACCCGCAGGATGACTAAATCCGAAAACCTCTATTTATGATGATGCGTTGAATATGTTAGCGATGATTTGTGACGCGTTGCCCGACGACGGCGGGGAAGACGGATCGTCACTTACGTCAACCGCGGCTTCGAGTCCAGAACCGCCTCATTCAGACACCCTGGTGGTGTCAGACAGGACGTCCGTCACACGCGACACCTTCTCTGTGTTCACGTCTTTTTTTCCACTTCCTCTTCCTCCTCGGCCCGACCCAACCTCTAATGATCCTCCATTGCTCTTATTTATCGCCGCTGAAATATGGATCCCTGCGGCGCTCCTGAAGCAGCTCGGCGAGCGAGTGGAAACGGCGAGCGCGGTCCAAACGTAACATTATAAATCTCTAAAGTTCTTTATACCCAAACTCCGCCATCAGCACAATCTAAATTACAGTGTCTGGAGTTTTTTTCCCTTCTTTTCCACTTTTTCTTCCCATTTTTCGGCGCTTTATGCCGCTTTTCTGGAACGAAAGGAAGCGGCGGTTACGCAGATCGCAAAAATGTGAAGATGAGGCCGCGGAGGAAGTTGACGTAGGTTGAAAAGCAAGGGGGGATAACAGCGGGAGGGTTAGGAGGAGGAGGAAGAGGAGGAGACGGCGGTGGCTTTCTGCTGTGGGGTTCGTAACCTTCCTCTCTGTCTTCCTCGGTTAGATATTAAATGATGGCAGTGTGATAGAAATTACCTCTTAACCCTCACATTAAAGCCCTGTGGTTTGAGGTTTGGAGGGGAGGGGGAGGGGGAAGGAGCTGGACCGGCATTAAGGGCTGGAGGTTCTGCTCTGAGGAGCGCTGGGAGGTGAGGGTATCAGGGCGAATGACAGATTCTGCTGAGATCGACGCGAATCAAAGAAAAATGGAAAAGGCTCTAATTGAGCAGCGAGCTGCGGCGGCGGCGAGCGCCTGAGGGAGACGCACAAGCATCATGGAGGTCATGTGGAAGGAGGGTGATGGATGGATGGAGAGATTGGAGCCTGTGATCCCACTAGGTGCTCAGCAGGGGGGGGGTATGGGGGGGGGCTGAGATAGATGGACGCTGAAGTGGAGTCTGTGGGTTTTCTGTGTGTGCGGTCTGTGGCGGTTCTGCAGAGACTGCGGTCCCGCAGCTCGCGGACCCAGACTCACACTCGGAGCAGAACTGGTCCAGCGGCGAGGACGGAAGAACGCCAGTCCGGCGGAGGACTTCTGAGGAGTTTGCTTTACGGGGCCTCCCGTTTAATAGCGTTGACCCAGACGAAGCCTCGTCCTGTTATCTTCGTGCGTGCGTCTGCATACGGCGGCGGCGGCGGCGGACGCCGGGCCCCTGCGTTTCAAACTGGTTTCCTGCCAGCGATCCAGAAGCAGCAGCATCACTCCCCCCCCATTAGAGAGGCTCACATTACGGCCCGTCCATCTGCATGAAGGGAGAAATGGATGTAACGCCAGACACCAGGGACTCTAACTCTTTTCCTCTCGCCGCTCCAGACGCGAGAGTGTTACATAATGGAGGACATGACCTTTGACCCTATTTCGGTTTTAATGGATGCTGAAACTCAAGTGCTGTCTAGGGCCTCATCGGCAGAGCCCAGCCGACCGCCATCATCGTGTTTTAACGTCTCACAATTGAGGCATTGCAGGGGTCTGAGTCGGCACAGGAGGTAGTACCTGAGGCGGATTCAACTTCTGTAGTGATTTCGGGTACAAAGGAGGGTGTTTCTGCGTTAAGTCCTGACTAGAAGACTTAAAAAAGAAAAAAAAATGCAACAATGAATAATACTGGTATAAAAACAGCGAAGAATCAGAACCGGTTCACCAGTGGTGAGTGGCTTGGTTCTGGAGTGGGTTCTATCCAAGGTTCTCTTGTGTTAGAAGAAACAATAGGAAGTGAAGAAGAGAGAGAGAGAGAAAGAGAGAGAGAGAGAGAGAGAGAGAGAGAGAGAGAGAGAGAGAGAGAGAGAGAGAGAGAGAGAGAGAGAGATAGATAGAGAGATTTCTGATGTCCCTCTGTGATGTAATTATTGGGTTCTAGTCCCTGTGTGATTTAGTGATTTGGGTCTAGTCCCTCTGTGATGTAATGATTTGGATCTAGTCCCTCTGTGATGTAATGATTTGGATCTAGTCCCTCTGTGATGTAATGATTTGGATCTAGTCCCTCTGTGATGTAATGATTTGGATCTAGTCCCTCTGTGATGTAATGATTTGGATCTAGTCCCTCTGTGATGTAATGATTTGGATCTAGTCCCTCTGTGACGTAATGATTTGGATCTAGTCCCTCTGTGATGTAATGATTTGGATCTAGTCCCTCTGTGACGTAATGATTTGGCTCTGGTCCCTCTGTGATGTAATGATTTGGCTCCGGTTCCTCTGTGACGTAATGATTTGGATCTAGTCCCTCTGTGATGTAATGATTTGGATCTAGTCCCTCTGTGATGTAATGATTTGGATCTAGTCCCTCTGTGATGTAATGATTTGGATCTAGTCCCTCTGTGATGTAATGATTTGGATCTAGTCACTCTGTGATGTAATGATTTGGATCTAGTCCCTCTGTGATGTAATGATTTGGATCTAGTCCCTCTGTGATGTAATGATTTGGATCTAGTCCCTCTGTGACGTAATGATTTGGATCTAGTCCCTCTGTGATGTAATGATTTGGCTCTGGTCCCTCTGTGATGTAATGATTTGGCTCCAGTGCCTCTCCAACCGCTGATCACAACCTACAAGTGGTAGATTCACTCCTTAACTCCGGACTTCCTCTAGCACTGGTCTGGAACCGGCACCTGGTTCTCTTCGAAGGAGTCATGGATGAAAAATGAGTAACCGAGGGAAGGACTGACCTACTGACCTGCTGAGGAAGGAAGATGAACGACAAGAAACATGGACGGTTGCCAGTTCAAATCCGGGCATTGATAATTGGGCGGTAGTGAGACATGCTCCCCCTTGAGCAAGGCATTTGACCCCTGAACGTTTCAGTGGAGCTCCCAGATGTGAAAGCACCGATGTCTTTACTGGAAAACCTGGAACCTTCTTTGTTGTTTTTTACTGTTTGAGCGGGTGGAAAGGAATCTTGACGGCGAGCGAGAGAGAGGAGAGGGAGAGAGAGGAGAGGGGGAGAGAGGTGAGGGAGAGAGAGGAGAAGGAGAGAGAGTACAGGGAGAGAGAGGAGAGGGAGAGAGAGGAGAGGGAGAGAGGTGAGGGAGAGAGAGTAGAGGGAGAGAGAGTTGAGGGAGAGAGAGGAGAGAGAGCGAGAGGAGAAGGAGAGAGAGTAGAGGGAGAGAGAGGAGAGGGGGAGAGAGTAGAGGGAGAGAGAGGAGAGGGAGAGAGAGGAGAAGGAGAGAGAGTAGAGGGAGAGAGAGGAGAGGGGGAGAGAGGTGAGGGAGAGAGAGGAGAGGGAGAGAGGGGGAAAGGAGAGAGAGGAGAGGTGAGGGAGAGAGAGGAGAGGGAGAGAGAGGGAAGGCTGGACGGAGCAGGGGGTCATTTGAGACGTCTTTTCCTCCTCATTAAGTTAATGGAGAAAGACGAGGAGGTTGCCTTTAATCTTGGCTAATTGTCCATTTAGAGGCAACTGCCAGAGTTTACCTGCTGGAATGTTATTGTTGGCGTTGCAGGAAGTGGGCGGCGTCGATGTGAGCAGCGATTGGCGGCGACAGAGGCGGCCTCGATGGCGATTGGTGAGGAGGCCCGGTCCACACGGGGTGAGGGGTAAACACAAACCGCCTGAGGTTCACCTTCTTTATTCTGCTGCACACGACCAATAACAAACTCCTGTCGGATATCGCAGGATTGTTTTTTCCCGTCATGAGGCGCCGGCGTCTTTGTTTGGTTTTCCCCCACCGGGTGCTGGCGAGAAACAAATAGTCACGCCATCTCTCCTGCTGGTTTTAACACCACCGGCGCTGGATGCAGGGTGGTGCATGTGCGTGTGTGTGTGTGTGTGTGTGTGTGTGAACAGTACACTTTACACTAAACCACACGGCCATGATAGAACTTCCTAATAATTAAACACGACTCAAAAGGACAAACCCTGGCTCGCAGCTGCGCCACAGAGCCCACGTAGAGTTTCTACGTTTGCAGCAGGTTCATTCATCATTCTTAGGTCCTGTCCTTCGTGGTGGTCATAAAACACGGGGAAACATGCTAATTGGCCGAGGTGGCAGTGAGTGTTCTGGCAAGAAGGTGCACCAGGAGGCCCATAGGCTCCAGGACGGAGCTGCACCGCAGGGCCCACCCTGAGATTCACTGGTGTTCGAGGAGAGGGAGGAATTTTGCAGAGGGAACCTTAGCAGAGCTATAAAAAGGCTGTTCTTAGCGGCTTGTGTGCGTTTGTGTGTTTGTGTTCCCACACCCAGACGGCGGCGTGATTTTGTCCCAGGACGTATTTAGATAAATACACACTGCAGAGATACGGGAAAAGCTAGAGGAAAAGAGAGAGAGAGGAAGAGCATTGATTGCTCCTCTGGAAGTCTTGGCTGTGGGCAGATGAATGGATCTGGAGACGAGTCCGTTACACAGATGGACTTTCAGGGGTTTCTCTACACTGTAAAATCATTTCTGACACACTTTCTTCTAACTGGTGTCATTAAACCCAAAGGAGAACCTCTACATGTGTCTTTCTGCTGCCGGAGCCATAAACGTCCGCAGCAGGGAGAAAGAAGACGAATGTCATTCTGTCCCCGAAGAAATAACCTTCATTCAAGTATTCAATCGTTTTATCCCAATTATTCCAATTTATACGATGTGTGGGTGAAAGGTGACTGCGTTCAGGTGGGAATGTGGTCACCGTGACGACCATCATAGACAACTATGTGTCCCAACCATGACTTTGATCTCTAACAAAGAGTCAGGACAAAAATCTGGGCGACTAAAACCATCAAAATCGGTCACTTTCTTTTCAACTGAAACTGAAACTACAGAAGAACTGGGACTACAGTATACCTGAAAATGAAAAAAAAATCTAAAAACTACATAGAAACTTGGACTACAGAGGACCTGAAACTATAGAAAAACTAAAACTACAGAGAACCATAAACTAAAATAAAAACCTAAACTGAAACTACAGAGGAACTAACTACTCTTAAACTATCACTGTTTCACAATCTTTAAATAAACTGACACTACGGAGATGCTAAAACTACAGAGACACTCTAGCTGCAGAGAATTTGAAACTACAGAAAAACGAAAGCGACGGAAGAACGGTGGCTACAGAGATCCTGAAACTATAGAAAAACTAAAAGCACAGAGAATCTGTCACAACTTTAAAGAAATCGACACTACGGAGAAACTAAAACTACAGAAAAACTTAAACTACGGAGAAACTGGCACTGTAACTCTGGAACTATGAACAAATTTAAACTACGGAGAAACTAGAAACTGCAGAGAACATGAACATATCGGAAATAAAAAACTACAGAGAACTACAAAAATATATAAAACTACAGAGACACTGAAACTATAAAAAATGGAATAAAACTACAAAGATACTTAAACTACAGAGAAACATATTCTACATTCCAGAGATAAACAGAAAAACTTCCCACAACAATTTTTCTAATATGCCGTAATATACCAATCATAGACAATCAAAGACATAGAAATAT
>JBBDHG010000192.1:1137500-1222500 GCA_037951165.1 Lophius americanus | reverse complement strand
AGTCTCAGATGTGTCTGCAAACCAAACATGGCCGTGTCTGAGTTCACAACATCATGAATGAACGAAGACCTACAGCTCGGATCAGCCGGTCCAAAGAGGTCTGCAGAACCTCAATGCCGACAGGCTTTCGCATCAAAGAGTCTGAGGAGCCTGTATGATTGATCAGGTTAGACTATTTACACAATCACTACTTGTAAGAGTAGTGATTGTTGGACGTTGGTCATGTGACCCGTAAGAACCGGATACATGTTTGGAATGACTCGGGATTCAGATCCAGGGAACGTTCCTGTCTTTATCACGATATCACGGATACTTTTTTTTTTTTTTTTTTACAATTTCCGTCTATGACGACTTTAATGTCCTCAAGACACTGATGTCATCAAGACATCCAAGCCAGCTGTACACCAGATTATAGACACTCCCACTGCGACCCTTTTACCACAAATCATCGCTAAAACTCTCATATCTCTTTCTGTCATCAACCGTGACTGACGTAAAACACGCCGGCGGCTTTGGGTTTATGGGGGGGGGGGGCTCACATGTGTCTGAAAAGCAAACAGAGACGTGTTCGGGTTCAAAGCAGCTCAGTAAGTTCTTATCTTCAGGGACCTCGTCCTAATGATGTCCAAATGTGTGACATCTGAAGAATCTCAACACGGTGCCGCATATCCGTCCCGTCATAAACGTTGTGATCGGTCCGATAAGTTACACTACCGGAAAAGTACTCGGATAAGAGGATGATCATGTGACTGGCTTGAACCCACCACAACATTTTTGAGTGGTTCCAGATAAAACGGGCAGATCCAGGAGACATTCTATAACATTCTTATCATAATATTGCGAGATAAAGACAATTTTTTGTTTTTTGATGGCTCTGATGTCCTTGTTACGTTTTACCTCAATGTTCTAGGTTTGTAGTGTGTGAATGAGTGAACGCTGTCTTGTGTTGTAAAGTGGTCAACCAGGTCAACAAGTCCATTTACTATTGGGCATGTGACCTGTCTGACTTTGATGTCCGATACATGACATCTCTGTGGCTTTGATGTCTTTATGATATGTGATGACGAGGCTCAGGAGTTGGCTCAGGATGGAGGCCAGCCACCAAATTATCAGAAAAGTTATATTACTGCGTGAATGTAATGGGTCCCACCAGAAATACTCGATGTGAGTACCAAGACTTGATTCTCCGTTTCTTTAAAGCTAAAATCATCTTATTTCATTTTTCTCCTGCAGGGAAACTGAAACAACACAACAAAACGTTTTGCACTGTTTCCTGCAGTAAACGTCTCGGTGTGATTGAATTAAAGTTAGTCTGTGTATCATTATGTTACTATGGTGTAACAAGCTGGCGTTGGCTATGAGGTGAAAAGCCACCGCCAGCTTTTACCTCATCCATGCGCCGCCGCGGATGAGTCATCAGTAAATATAACAAACACAAGCTACGTCATGCAGCATCGTGAAATCATGTCCACATTGAGAGCGAAACCAAAAAAAAAAGGAACCGAAAGCTCGCCACTGAGGAGACTGACAGCTCCAACGCAGCCGCTAAAGTAAATTCAATATTGCGCCACCTTGTAGATTTGGCCGGGAATCTTCTGGATGGCTCCGCGGGACAAATTTGAGACGAAAGAGCGCCGAGTTCCAGATTTCAGTGGGAGATAATAAATCGAGTTAAGGACATATGATAAATCACTTCCAACATCCTTTAGAGGAGAAAACATTGGACTGAACAGCCAGAGATCCTCTTTGTGAATCCGAGCGGAGTGGGGCCCAGTGGTGGTTTTTCCACTGCAGCAACATTTCCATGAACAATACCACACAGGCCCGTCAGAGGCTACCTTTTTTTTTTGTTGTTGTATATTTATGACATAAAGTATTCCAAGCCATTACAGCATGATTGACAGTTATTGTGCAAAAATATCTAGGGTGTACGTCGCGTTGTTGACCTCATAAATTGCGATATCTAATGAGTTCCCTGCAGTGTTAATACACGTAAGGAGAATAAATATGAGTGCAGACGTTTGGGGCGTTCCACTTTCCACAAATCCAAACTTTGGGCAGAAATGGAGCTTCAGTTTTGGGAATCCATACCAAACAGCGGTGATGCAAGGGCTCGCAATTTGTGTCCTCTAATTAGTCGCCCCGTTGTTCGGTGTTTGTAGTGATTGCAAAGAAGAAGGAACTCCACTTTGAGGAGATCCTGAAAGACGAGCTGCGCTTCGTCCCGGGCGCAGACTGGTGCCGCGGTAAAGTCCGTCCTCATGAAATACAATACAGGCTCATCACTCCAGAACTCTGCGACCCACGTGAAGACTTTTGTGTGTTTTATGAAGTTCTACAGTGTCGTCAAGCGCGAGACACTCGCCTTATGTGACAGGAGTAGAACGCAAATATGAAAAGCCGAGATAGCATAGCAGGCTAGGTCTGACAAAGTCGGGCTTTGGGTGGGCTGATGCCTCAAGCATATGAACCGTAAGTGAATTAGGGTCTTGTCCTCAGCTGATTGGAAAATGGACAGGTGTATTGTTCCGTTGAGGTGAAAAGACAGTTGAGTGTCAAGTTACTATTCAAACTATGTTTCAACCCTCACCTCTGGTCCTGAGGTCTGAGAGACCAACAGAATGAAGATACATGCAGCTGAGATGAGCCCCCCCCTGCCTTAGAGATAAGGTGTGGAGCTTAGACATCCGGAGGGGGGGGGCTTCGGAGCCGAGCCGAGGTTCTGTCAAGCGGAAAGGAGCCAGCCGAGGTAGTTGGGACCCCCCGG
The DNA here is from genome assembly GCA_037951165.1 of Lophius americanus. Classification (NCBI taxonomy): domain Eukaryota; kingdom Metazoa; phylum Chordata; class Actinopteri; order Lophiiformes; family Lophiidae; genus Lophius; species Lophius americanus. The sequence continues at coordinate 1,219,733 of JBBDHG010000192.1, read as the reverse complement.
ACACACCTTTGGAAGTTTTCCAGGCACTTCCAGCTGGGAGGGAGCCGCTCAGAATTACGCTAGTGGTATTTAACTCTTACCGGCCACTTCCTTAGGTCCAAGTGTCAAACTGCTCCTTAACACAAATATCTAATCATCCAGTCACATGGCAGCAAATCAGAGTATTTAAGCATGTAGACGTGGTGAAGACGAGACGCTGAAGATCAAACCAACAACAGAATCCGGAAAAAAGCTCCTTTAAGTGACTTTGAGCGTTTCGTGGTTGTTGGTGCCAGATGGGCTGGTACTTCATAAACAGCTGATCCGCTGGAATAACCATCTCTAGGGTTTGCAGAGAATGTTTCCGGGAAAGAGAAAATATCCAATGAGCGGCAGGTTCCCCGGGTCAAGATGCGATGTTGATGCTAGGAGGTCATAGGGGAATGGCCGGACTGGTTACTGATAGAAACTCAACAGCAACTCAAATAACTTCCGGTTACAACAAAGTGTCTCCTCTGGCCTCAGAATACCTCAGGCTCCTCGGCAACGAGCTGGAGGGAGTTGCTGGTGAGAAGAAATGTTTGGAATATCCCACTAGGCCTGCTGCCTTCTTGACCCAGCCCGGGAAAACTGGGTTGGGTCATCGACAAATTACCGTTTTCGGGGAAGCGGGGGAAGAGACCCTGGAAGGGACAATGGGGGTCGACCTTGGCTTCAATGGCGAGATTATCTTTCTCTTCTTTTTTGGGATCCCCTGGAAGGAGTCCAGGGCGTCGCGAATTTGCAACCGACATTTGTTATGATGTAAACGTTAGATTCAGTCAAGAGGTCAGCATCAGTTTATCGATGGAAGCGACTCGCTGTGATGATGATGAGGAGCTGATTGGAGATCAAAGACTCGTCCACAGCTCCAAACGTCCTGTAAAAACGTTGGCGTTTATTCTCTTTCATCCAGGTTGTGATAATCCCCGAAGGTTTAAACTGAAGCAGCCGGAATTCTTTGGGTTTGAGGTAACTTTCGATAAAACCTGGAGGGATCCAGGTGGTTGAAGCCCAACCAACTACCAACAACTTACTCTTGTTGTCTTGAAGGACTTCGTTCAGGGAAGGGGTCTCCATGTGGAAGAAAAAAAAGGATTAACAGTAAAAAGGAGTGGGGGATAGCGAGAGAGGCAGCGAGACGGAGAGAGGAAGAGTCTTGTTGTGGGTAAGACGGGTGAGGAGAATGAAGATAGAGGGAATGAAAGGCTCAGCAGAAGTGGAGAGAGAGAGAGATAGAGCGAGTCAGCCACATGAATGGGGTCAGAGGAGATCTGACCAGGCCTCCTCTAAATACAGAGCGCCGCAAAGCCACTTTAAGACCTGTTTAGATGTATTTATACATCACACACAAATACACACTGTGTGCAGTTTCCCTGTTTGTCTCTCTCTCTCTCTCTCTCTGTCTCTCTCTCTCTCTCTCTCTCTCTCTTTTCTTCTTCTTCTGCATTACTAAAAAGGAAACGCACAAACAGAGAGAAACCACCCCAATTAACCCTGGGCCACTCTGAAACATGACTTCAGTCGGCTCGGGTGTCATTATGTAAGAGGTCTGGCTCCACCTGTCGAACGCCAACACAAAACCTCTATCTGTAAAATAACGTTCGCTTTGGTCGCATCTACAGACAGGAAATGATGATGGTTGTGTCGGGTATGAAACATGAGGGCTGATGACATGAAACTGAAAATTATACGGGGACAAACACACCTGATACAACTTTACGGCAACTTTACAAAGGGGAACCATTTATGGCATCAATGTCACTGTATCAATGATATAACTTCAAATAAACTCTACCACTTATGTCGACCATACAACGTTAGGACATCTATAACCCTTTATGTCCATGCCTCCCAACTTACGAGTCTATACTCTATACATATAGGAGGGTGGCACAAATGATGAAGGCAGCCCGTTTCTGTCTTGTTAGCATGTTGCTAACAAGAGAACTTCTTCCAGCTTTGGGGCGTTTAAAGAATCTTTGTTGTCAATTGTCATCAGCCAGGATTTATCAACGGGTTTAATTATTTTTGTTTTACACTTACAGTGAGGGTGGCTGTACATCGTATACGATTTATTTGTCATCTTGAATCGTATATAACCCATACATATCGTATATATACTGTGTATAATCCAGCTTAAGGTAGAACTAAAAAACAATATCACTTTACAGCCACAGTACAAAAGGATACTTCTTCACAGCAATGATACCAGGCTGATTAAATTATAGACTTATGCAGCAATTACTTCATTTTGAGGCAAAATACAACTTTACCAGACAATTAGAGACAATCCACAGCTTGTGAAACTAACACTCACTTACTCGCCGTGTCAATCTTGATGATCTATCGGTGGTTAATAATTTATCCGTCTCGACAAACATGAGATTCCGGAACTTTGTGAAAAGCAAATCAGCTGTGTGTCGCATCGTTTACTCCACACGGAGCCGTTTCCAGGTTCCCCCTTCTTCGCCGAGCAACAAACATCAGACGCCAGTCAAAAGCGTCCTGCAGAAAGGTCCCGCCTCTATAAACAACAGCATGGACCTCTTTCAATTAGTCAAAGTCAGAAAGTCAGTGACATCTGATGGACGTGTTCTAAAAGTAAACTTGTAAGGAGTTTGTATTTGTGCTTGTGGTGTCGGTGCATTCCTGAAACTCCATCCACAGATGCCAGAATTGGACCTGGAGTCATATCGCTTGTGTTGCGTATAAAGACATGTTTATAGCTGCAGCATCTGCGCCCACACAAATAAACTGCTGTGGAAACGAAAAACAAAAAAAAAGGGTCTAAAAAAAGGCAAAGTATGAAATGAAAAGTGAGTGGGCGCAAAGAAGCAGACAGTTACTTTATAACAAAGATAATTAAAGAGCTTCTCACTTTTTTTTTTTCTTTTTAAACAAAGAAATATGAAACGCTGAAATAAAAAACTCCGGCGTTCCTTCCGTTTATTTGTGGCGTTGGTGGAGGAAGAGCGTCTGCTTCAGCGCCCCGAGCCCACTGCCAGTGTGTGAAAGTTTACCTAACGGGATGTTCTGGGTGAGGATGTGTCAGGGCGCCGCCCCCGCCATCATCGCCAGCGCGGTGGCTCCTGCAGCGTTTACACGCGCCGCTCCTCATGCTTCTAAAATATCCGTGGCTTCCTGCGGCTGTGGGTCCGTGTCTGCAGAGGAGCTGAGCTTCTGTCCCTGATCTGGCAACGCTGACGATGATGAATGTGCCGCCTCAGCAGGGTTCTGGTCAAAAAGAATCACGTGCAGCTTAAAGTCGCCTTTTAGAAATGTACTGGGTGGAGTAATCGGATTACTGTGTGAAAGTAACGCGGCTTTATTATTTATCTCAAAAAGAAATTATGCAAATAAATACAAGGGAAAAAAACCATCAATAAGATGCTTTTAAAAGTATCCTGGACTGTTTCACTGTATGAACCTGGACTGTTTGACTGAATGAACCTGGACTGTTTCACTGTATGAACCTGGACTGTTTCACTGTATGAACCTGGACTGTTTCACTGAATGAACCTGGACTGTTTCACTGTATGAACCTGGACTGTTTCACTGTATGAACCTGGACTGTTTCACTGTATGAACCTGGACTGTTTCACTGTATGAACCTGAACTGTTTCACTGTATAAACCTGGACTGTTTCACTGTATGAACCTGGACTGTTTCACTGTATGAACCTGGACTAAATCACTGTATGAACCTGGACTGTTTCACTGTATGAACCTGGACTGTTTCACTGTATGAACCCGGTCTGTTTCACTGTATGAACCTGGACTGTTTCACTGTATGAACCTGGACTGTTTCACTGTATGAACCTGGACTGTTTCACTGTATGAACCTGGACTGTTTCACTGAATGAACCTGGACTGTTTCACTGTATGAACCTGGACTGTTTCACTGAATGAACCTGGACTGTTTCACTGTATGAACCTGGACTGTTTCACTGTATGAACCTGGACTAATTCACTGAATGAACCTGGACTGTTTCACTGTATGAACCTGGACTGTTTCACTGTATAAACCTGGACTGTTTCACTGTATGAACCTGGACTGTTTCACTGTATGAACCTGGACTGTTTCACTGTATAAACCTGGACTGTTTCACTGTATGAACCTGGACTGTTTCACTGTATGAACCTGGACTGTTTCACTGTATGAACCCGGTCTGTTTCACTGTATGAACCTGGACTGTTTCACTGTATGAACCTGGACTGTTTCACTGTATGAACCTGGACTGTTTCACTGTATGAACCTGGACTGTTTCACTGAATGAACCTGGACTGTTTCACTGTATGAACCTGGACTGTTTCACTGAATGAACCTGGACTGTTTCACTGTATGAACCTGGACTGTTTCACTGTATGAACCTGGACTAATTCACTGAATGAACCTGGACTGTTTCACTGTATGAACCTGGACTGTTTCACTGTATAAACCTGGACTGTTTCACTGTATGAACCTGGACTGTTTCACTGTATGAACCTGGACTGTTTCACTGTATAAACCTGGACTGTTTCACTGTATGAACCTGGACTGTTTCACTGTATGAACCTGGACTGTTTCACTGTATGAACCTGGACTGTTTGACTGAATGAACCTGGACTGTTTCACTTTATGAACCTGGACTGTTTCACTGTATGAACCTGGACTGTTTCACTGTGTGAACCTGGACAGTAGAATCATTTGTAATAGTAGAACGACATTATTGGGGATTAACATTTTTGAAAACGATCACATTCCCACGTTCACAGATTAAACTTTTTTTGCTATTTTTCAAATTATTACTAGAACCGGTAGAAGACCGTTCCTGTTCCAGCTGCACATTTGGATAAATTGGTTGCGTAAAGTCACTGATGTGAGATTTGACAAACTTCACAAAACTGCAAAGAAGAGAATCTGTTCGTGGTTTTTCTGCTGCAGACGCCGAGAACCTAGAGAGAGAGAGAGAGAGAGAGAGAGAGGAGAGAGAGAGAGAGAGAGAGAGAGAGAGAGAGAGAGAGAGAGAGAGAGTCTGCTTGGACTCAGCTCACACATTGTTTCTGCAAAGTTGTCACCCTGAATTTTGGTCATTTTTACAAGTGCAGCGTCACGCTCGCGGTCACCCGTGACCTCGCTTGTGCCTCCAGGATTCCATTCCAGTCTAAGACAATAGGTTCCGCCGTCCCGCCCGCTAAGTTGTAGCTTCGCTTTACGAGTCACCGCAACCTCTCCGGCTTCAAACAATGGAGCTGCTGGGACGGAATATCTGTCAATCACTTGGTTCTTGTGTCGCTGCTGCAAACTCTGAGCCGCGCATTTTAGGTTTATGCACTTCTCAGCGTATAAAAACTATTTCCCACAGCGCTGGATCTGCTCTCTGAAACCCAGACCCCCGCTCTTTAAGCGCCGGCCATAAACTTAACTCTCACCTTGTTCCCGAGCTACAATGATCTCCCTCTGGGTAATTGGTATTATTATGGAAACGCTACACCGCCATTGTGGGACGCGTCCACGTCCGAGTTCTGCCAGCGCCGAGTCCATGTCGGAGAGACGGATTAATGAAACAATGAGCAAAAATATGTGACAGAAATAAAAAAAAAAACCAATATGGGAGAAAGGTTTGACTCCAAAGCCAGATTTATTTTCAACTCCGCATACCAGAGTTTTTATTATGTTTGCGATTTACCAGATTTATTGCGGGCACAGTAGTGGAATTTTATACATTAGGGCCCAATTAGGGGCCACTTTTCACAAGGAGGACTCAAATATGTGTCCGAACATCAACGTCCTTATTCCTTCAGGATTAGTACGCATTTAACGACGTATTCCTTATTTGGCTTTGAGCAGACTCACATAAGTCAAATATTCTGCCTCGTTGTAAAGTATCGTATGTCAGGAATGAAAAAAGGATTTGAAATTAAACTGAGGTGCAAAATAAATCATAAAAGATGATCCGGATATTTAAAAAACATCAAATACATGAAAACCACTCATTTATATACTAAATACGCTGTTACTGCTTACACAGCAGAATAAACTCCGGTGACAGGACGGGGACACATGGGGGGGGGGCAATCAGCTCTCAGCTGGGGTCCCACTGGTCCTGCCTCTAAATCCAGCGAAAATGCAAAGGTTGAATTCCAATCTTGTGTCCGCAATCTCACAACCCTGTTCTGTTGGAACAGGAAATACGCAAATTCAGCGATTTTGATTTTATGAAAAAAAGAATGAATGAAATGACAGAAATGACATTTATGGCACATAGTGTTTTTAATTGATCATTATTTGTTTTTTACTTTTCCCGATGAGGTTCCGTCACTGTTTGACCCTGAAACCCTGAAGTAGGCAGAATCGCCCAGAGAGCGGAACAGAAAAATGTTGAGTACCAGCAGGAGACGACGGTTGTGGCGACGGGATGTTTGATGTGTGGAGAAGTTTGTCTCCAACCCCGAACATCAATAAACATCAACTAGCTGCAGCTCCAAACACCGACCCAGTAGAAATAAACTATGGAGATACAGACGCATACCGGGAGGAAGATGATCTCAGCAGATGTACGGCGAGGGAGGAGGAGGAGGAGGAGAGAGAGAGGAAGAGGGTAAAGGAGAAGGATTAAATAAATGAGGCACATTCTGGATAAAAAAGACTAAAAAAACAAAAGCCAGGTTCTGCAGAGTTTTAGTTTCCAACCAGTGACCAGATGCATCTTCTCGCCTCCAGACATTTTTTTTCCCCTGCAGCCGGAGCTTTTGAAGTCACAGAGCGGCGACAGGATAGAGCAGCTACTAACTCCATTACTTCGTTATTCAATCTGACCTTCCAGCGCTTCTCTTTCGCATCGGAGATGTTTTCAGTTTCTCCAGAATTTATCGCACATTTTAAGAAGGCCGATCTTCAGACCCGGTTTTCAACGAGAGGGATTCTCCTCATCACCGAACCTGGTTTCTATATAATCTTGACCCCCATGATGAAAATAGGATTTCTTGTTTGCATGACATTGTTGACCTTTGACCTCTGCAGAAAAGAGCGCCTGAAGGCTTAAAACCTCATACGACGGATCTTCTTAAATGTATAAAGAAGTCGTACAAAAACTGATTTTTACGATAAAATCTCGTGACATCATTTCCTGTTTTTAGGTTTCTGGTCAGTACCGCGTTCATATTTCACTTGAATAGCACCGAAGGTGGTCCGTCTGTTTGGACCCCTCTGCCACCCCGACCTCCGTGACCAAACAAACGTAACAAAACCGGAAGAAAAACGAGCAGATCGGAAACAGACGGAAACTCAACATGCTAATAACCTACTGATGCTAAAGCAAAGAGAGTTTTTCTTGTTCTTCTTCTTTGGTGATCGCAAAGGTTGGCTAACCAAGCGTTCGTACCAAAAGTCGATTTTATTCACACGATATCACCTTTCATGCCGTGTTTGCCTGTTTTTTTTTTACGTCTTCCTTACGAGCCTCCCTATTTATCCAGGCTGGGAACCGGCACCAGCAGCACCCTGGCTTGTGACCCGTCTGTGGCCGGGTTCGGATCTCAATACTTAACATTTAGTGGAAACAGTGGAGGTCAACTTTGGTTCAGAGTCCTGCTGACAGCGCAACCATGGCAACCCTGCAGAGAGTCGGACAGGCTGACGGAAAGAGATACAGACAGCGTGGTCGCGTAAATGCGTGAAAACACATGGGCCGACGCGAATAATCGGCCGTTGATGGTGAGACGGAGTGACACACGGCCGAGTCGGCCGGGAGGAGAAGACAGAGAGAGTCTCAGACACTGACAGAAAGAGAGAGGAACATCAAGAATCCAAGAGGGAGAGCAAATAAACGCTGGCACCAGTTAGAATCAGCCAGAGACCAAGCTAAATAAACCACCGCAGGCGTCAAGTGGAGCTACTGAAGTCCACGCCACCCACTGCCTGGTGGCCTATTTCATGTGGTCACTTGGGCAGTGATGTCAGCGGCCGCTCCTTGGCTGGATTCCTGCTGCACTGGTTTCTGCTGCTGCAGCTTCGTCGGTCCATTAACTGATTAACACCAGATTTGTCCGTCTGGAGCGACGCAGCTGTACTTCTTTTTAGCATCAGTAGGCTGTTAGCGTGAAGAGCTACTCTAAAGATGCTCCGCCGAGGCCTTTAGATGCAGGCGTCACACCGCAGTGCCTGAACAGGATAAAGTCCCTATAAAGTCTTTTGTTTGTTTACGCTGAAGAAAACATGAAGGAAGTGGGAAAACTTCTCTCCGGGGGCCGTCGTCTCAAATAATGAGCTGACATTCCACGGGGTCAACAGGTGTGGTGGAGAACACCTGCTGTGAGGTCTTATACTGTGTGTGTGTGTGTGTGTGTGTGTGTGTGTGTGTGTGTGTGTGTGTGTGTGTGTGTGTGTGTGTGTGGAGGAGTGGTCTGTAGACTAGGGTTCTATCATCTATCCATCAATCCATCCATCCGTCCATCCATCCGTTAATCTATCAATCATTCATCCATCCATCCGTCCATCCATCCGTTAATCTATCAATCATTCATCCATCTATCCGTCCGTTCATCCATCCATCCATCCATCTATCCGTCCATTCATCCGCTCATCTGTTCGTCAAAACAAAAAAGTAACTCCTTTGCATATTGAAAAAGTTCATTTCTGACAAATGTCTGGTTCCCATCTGTTACTACCTCCGTTGACTCTGCGGCATGAAGGCGAGCCGCTCGTGTTCTGATCTATTGTTTTTACAGCCGGTCTATCTTCAGAACATGGAGGTACGTCTTTCATGCTTTCATGAAACATGACGTAACGGCGAGAGCCCGGTGACAGACCGGTGATCAAACTGTCACAGGTTTGTAACACTTTTCGGGAAGCAGGGACTTTTTTTTTTCCCTCCTTCCGTCTGCGTCTCCGCTAGCAGACGCACCGTCTGTTCTTTATGGGGTGTCGGACGCGGCGCTGAGGAGCTGCCGGCTGACGAGAGCTTGAACATGCCTCGCCACTCACACGAGCGTATAAACACGTTCATGCCACCTCCCTGACAAGCTGCTCGCTGATCCCGCCGCCACACGGCGCCGGGATTTCGCCTCTGACACACTGACGGACACGCGGGATCTGTGTCCCAACTCGTATTCGTCGGCGGTGACGTCACTCCACAAACTTAAAAAAACAAACACACTGGTGTGGAATAAATACATAATCCCCATTAAAGGATTCTTCCGGAACGCTCTGGTGTTTTCAGCGGTTTTAATCCGGCTACTAACGTTTGCGTTCTGCAGTAACTCTTCGCTCCGGTGTCGGTTCCTCTCCTCTCCCCGTCTCGTCTCTCGGGAATGTTTGACATTTCTGCCATGTTTTCTCTGACTCTCTCTGACTCTGACTCCAGACGACATGTGGCTTTCATTGGGAGCGTTGTTAAGATGAAAGGACGCACGCGACAGCGCAAACGCAGAGCCAGCAGATTCTCAGGAATCTGCGGCGCATGTTTTCGTATCGCTTCATGAAACGGGTCCAAGACCGGTTGTAGGAAATGAACTCTGTGCGCGAGTGTTATCTTCTCCTCCGTAATGAGGAAGCAGCGCCGCCACGGAGTAAACACCCACAGCTGGGTAACGAGCTCGCTGCGTGTTTCACATTTTTATAAAAATGACTGTAACTGGTAATGGTCTCTGCATCTAGTGGACTTCTCAGAACCGATACAGTTCTTGTCCGTGTCTGAGTATAGAGATCGTTAAAGTGTGGGAAAGCAGAAACTGTGGACCTTAGTGTTTCAACACTCCCAGAAATCCAGCAACGTCACTACTGGCCAGCGGAAGGTTGGTTACTATGATGATGGAAAGCCCTGGTTCTGATCCAGTTTTGTACATTCCTCATCTGCAGTGTAAGCTTTGATGTCCTTTTCATCAGTGCTGGCTTTGACCTCTTTCCCGGCAGCAATGACGTTGATATATTTGTGCCTGTCACAAGCTTTGATGTCCTTGTCATAAGAAGTGACTTTGAGATGCGGTCGGTCTCAAGCGTTTTCTGGCCTGGTTCTGATCCAATTTTCTACATTCCTTATCTGCAGTGCAAGCTTTGATGTCCTTTTCATCAGTGCTACCTTCAAATACTTGCCTGGCAACAAAAACGTTCACGTCTCTGTCGCTAGCCAGGGCTTTGATGTCTTTGTCATGAGTATTGGCTTTGATGAAGCAGCTTCAAACAGCTTTCTAAGACTTGTCCTAGTTCTCTTCCCTCGTCGGTACCCTTGAGACCCGAACAAACACATTCTGAGCTTCCCTGGTTCAAGTTGTTTGTTGCGCCGTCGCCAGGTTTATGTCCTTTTTTGTTACAAATCTGTTACGAATCTGTTTCTGCAGTTATAATTATTAGTAGCCGCCGCAGATCCTTCATGCTAGCGTAATACCCCGAAAACCATTTAATGGATCGTTGTATGATTTTAGACCCACGTTGAGGTGAATGTGAGGAAGGTGTGGATTGATTTAGGGAGAGATCAGCTTCATATCCTCATTTTTTGGGTCCATCATTTTTTCAACTGTTGGTTGGATATGATGCAGATTTGGTGCATAAGAATCGAGTCGAGGAGATAAAGAGGAAATAAACAGCCGCCCCAAGTCGCCGTATTAAAAAACAGAAGATTAAAAACAAAGATATGAATAAAAACAACAAGCAGTGAAAGAAAACTTGAAAACTTCACTGCGTTTAGTGGATTCAAAAGTTTAAAAACGTCGACTAAAAGGATGCAGGCGGGCCAGGAGGGAAGAAGTCCGACGATGACGAAGATGCGTGTTGCCTCCTTCGCGGCTGATGTTGATTGTAATTGAAGGAAACAGTTAAAAAAAGAAGAAAAGAAGGGAGAGCGAGTTCTTAAAGTCGTTCCATTTCTCAGATCTGAACTTGTCCAGCCGTGAAACGGCTCTATTTTGTTCTTTTTCCACAATGTGGTAAAAGTTGAATCCACCAAAAATAAAATTATAAAAAATAACTGCTGAACTCTTATTGTCCCAGAATAAAAGCATTTGCCAGTTTTTCACAATTTATAGACTACGCAACCCCAGATTTCTGGCTTTCTACCTTCAAGCCGCGTCGCAACGCAGGAATCTGCATCTCCGTTGCGTCCCGGAGGCTTTCCCTCCGCTTTTATGTCCTCTCAGGCAATCAAAAGCTCCGAAGCGGCGGCTAATGGGATCCGAGAGCGACGCGCGAAACTCGATATAAACAGCTCCGGACCGGCCGAATAAACTATCTTGTCAGGGTCGTAGCGGCGCTTCGGCGTAACGTTCAGATCAAATCAGGCAATCAGGCGCCGAAATCAGAGCCGCACTCAGAGCGGATTGTCATTTTTGTTTGACAGGCGCCAGCAATCAGACAATCGGAGGGACGTAAAGTCAAGAGGCGTCGCTTACGTCACTATCTCGCACAGACAAAGGATTGTGGGAAGCATGGAGGCGGGTAGAGTTTAAGGTTGTGGGCTTGACCAGATATGTGTGTGTGTGTGTGTGTGTGTGTGTGTGTGGCTAGCCTTGTGCTCATATATTAGGTTTTATGTGTTTGTGTGTAGGATGACATGCAATGATGTCATCGATCGCCCACTTCTTCTCCTGAGTTTAATCAAGGTTAGCTCGTTAACGCACACACATTTACACACTCCTCCTGGAACGGCGAGGACGCGCCACACATATATGGACCACGCGTCCAATGATGAGGCTTTAAAGGCCAACGCACGCACTCACAGCCAGACCCGGACTTTGGGGCCTAACTAGGTCCGCGTTCCTTTGTAAACCCCTCCAAGTCTAGAGTTGCTTACTTTTTATGTGTGTGTGCGATATAATGTGTGTGTGTGTGTGTGTGTGTGTGTGTGTGTTACAGTCCCATCATCTAAAACATGTCAGTGTGTATAATTACAGGCCTCAGGCCGGCCAGAAACATCTTCTGGAGTCAATTGGAGTGTCTAAGTGGCCCATTTGGAGAATACAACAGCATGTCTCGGCACAATCATCATCGCCTTCATCATTTTTCTTCATCATCGTGATCGCTAACATTTGCTTTTATTTTTCATCATTTTTTTATTCATTTTTTTGGGGGGGGGGTCCAGTTCGGAGCACTTAGAAACGTTTTGTATTGCGGTGGGAAAACTGCATCCACCTGAACAACCAGAATCCCACTTTCCCCTGCAGCGGATGTTGAAAGTGTTATGTTTGCAGCAGTGGTTTCTGGGTAACCACTTTGTACCGTTTACATTTATTACCACTTTGTTTCAATCAGGAGAGAATGAAGTAAACATGAATGTTTAGTACAACAGATGACAATTACATGCCATACCTAGACCTACATCGTCGTCGCTGTATCCCCGAAATGTCCCCCATCCCCTGCGTTGTACAAGCTACCCCCCTGATGGAACTCCCCGTATTAGAATGTGAACTTTCTTCCACGGTGTTATTCGTAAATACGATTGATCTGGGTAAAACAAAATCTGGTTAGCATATCCCAGAGGTTTTGGGGATAGAATTAGAAAGCCTTAAGTATTACGTATGGGTTTGAGTTTACCCCCTTTGGAGTTTGGGTACTGGTGGTGGTGGCTGATGACTCAGCTGAGACCCATTCATCCCTGAGGACCGGCTGGAGATGTGGATGTGGAGGACTGTAAACGAGTGGAGAGGATCATATTTAGAGATATGGCAGCGAGATGATAGGTTAGTGGTGAAGGAGTAACGGCGTGACATTGGACAGATGTGGTCACCTGATGAGGACAGCTGATAGTGACGCCCCGGACCGTGAAGCGTGCGATGGCGACTGCAGATGCGTGAAAGGTGGAGTCGTAATAGAAATGGACACTTTGCTAGATCTTCATTTAAAGGGGATGGCAATCTTACGTAAGCTTCTCCCTGACCCGGACTTCGCAGTGGGCAGCACTCAACCGAAAAAAGCAGACGAATGGAAGAGAGACAGATATCAGCGCCAATCGATTGGCGCGACTTTACTCACGACCACAGCTGAAGGCCGGAGCGCAGACGGACGGGTTAAGTCAGAGTTTTCCCTCTCGACCCACATGAAGTCATTCCTGACCGCGACCCTGAACGGGATACGCGTTTACGGTTAATGAAATAATTAATTAATGAAGGCTTTGGTATTTTCTTTTTTGGAGCGCAACCCCGACTTTGTGTCCTGTCAGCTTTTTCTTCCCTTTAACATACGGTACCAGCATAACGGACCCAAAAACACGCAGGGTTACGGTTAGTGATTACTGGATCTGAGCTCGACACAGGAGGAAGACTCCGGTCCACTATACATTTACGCCTCTTTATATCGCTAGACCCCAACTTTCTCTCGAAACCGACCCGGTAGAACTCTCGGTCAAACCACCAACAGCAGCATGACTCAAGTTCTGTTGTTTTCTTCAGTCCTGTCTGCTGTTCTGCTTTCTGATGAGAACTTTTGTTGCCAGGGGCTGAGATGACGAAGAGGCGGGGGTTGGGGGGGGGTCACCTCCTACAAATTGTTTGTCCTGACATTTCGCAAGATATAGATCATGTGGGTCTCACACTCAGGACATGTGGTTGGAGATATATCACCTCTAAGCAGCATCTTCGTCTATCGTCTGCTGCTGTTTCTTCTTCACCAGAGTCTTTGACGGAAAAGTCTGGATTTAGTGCACAGATTGTTTGGACAACGTGATTTTAACGTCGCTTCGGTTTATTTTAAGCTTGAGAAAGTTTGCCTCTTACCTCCAGTAGATTCGGTCCATGGAGGTTATTTCTGTGAGTTTTGGGGGATATTGGCAGCAGAGATGTCTGCCTTCTCTCAAATATAATAGAACTGGATTGTACTTGGCTTGTGGCGCCCGAAGCCCCGAAAACCGTCATTTGAAAACTCAACAGCGATGTCTCTTCGAATAAATCCTGACCCGGTTACTCTAGGTGATCCACAGAACTTCATGTGAACTCCCAACTTATCACAGAGCTCATCCACACGAGGTGGAGAAGCTTGTGCTGGGGACATGGCGGGACTTGAACATCCAGGAAGTCCGTCTCCGTGTAAAGTGAACTGTTTTTGTCCATAATTTCCTAAAGAATGCTCTGCAGAAACAGAAACCCGGCTTATTACAAATACCAGCTCTCCTCTTGTAACCTCAGAGAAAACACACTTCTGTGAAAAAAGACAGGACCCCTCCTGGTTTCTTCTATTTTTGTGTGGATCTCGTTCTAAACAACCACAGAAACAGAACATTCCTTCATTTAGAAGTTGCATTCAATGCAATGATCCCAAAAAAATCACTCTAAAAATCACCAGCCTGAGTATTTGCCCCCCTGCTTGTAAAAATTTTGTTCCAGATTACTGGAGATCAATGTCGATCATCACTGTGGGGAATTCTGACCCGCTCTTCTCTGCAGAACTGCTGGACTCAGCAGGAGGAGCTTTTCAGAGGATTGTGAGCATGTACTGATCTTCTCAGGTCCCGCCACAGCATCTTGAAAGGGGCTCAGGTCCAGACTTTCACTAGGTCACTCCAGAACTTTAATTCACTGCATGAACTTCAACTCAACGTCGGATCACCTGATATTCTCCTACGCAATTTTCCGGTAGACAGTAGAATTGATGTTCTCCTCAGTGATGGCGAGTCGTCCTGGTTCTGAAGCAGCGGATCATCTCAACAACATTCCACTGCCCCCTCCATGTATGACCGGAGGTCTGATGTTCTTCTAGTGGATTGCTTTGTTTGGTTTCCTCCAGATGGAACGGTATCCCTGTTTTCAAACTGTTCCACTTTCCACTCCTCTGTCTCTACTAGAAAATCATCAAAGTCTGTTCTGGCAAAATTCAGATGAGCCTTAATGTTTTTCTGGGTTGCTACTCGTCATTTTTCAATGGATGCCATTTTCGCCCAGTGCCTTTGGAATAGTGGAGCCATGAACTCTGACCTTTATAGAGGTGGGAATGCCTGTAGTTCATTGGATCACCATTACCATCCTTTTTGACTTCCGGAATGAGCGTTTGTTGTGCTTTTGGAGGGATTTTTGGAAGGTGAGACACTTCTTTTTGGTTCCAAGTCTTCTCCTTTTGCAGATAAAGTGTCTCACTGTTGATCAGTGGAGTCCCAGAACCTCTGAAACAGCTTCTGAACCCTTCCCTAACTGATGGATTTCAATCATGTACTGAAGTTTTTTTTGTAATTTTGGCATTGTGTGCTGCTGGTGCGACCTACGAGTCAACTTCCTGTTTCTGAAGATGGTCTACAGAAGTGATGACGTGGTAGTGATCGGGTCTGGGTGGGTCTAGTCCAGCTTGAACCAGTTATTAATACAGTTTTATCGGATCCAGTTTCTAAGGGGGACGAATTAACATTAGAATGTAAAAAAATAGGGGGGGTCCCAGAGACGAGCCTCTAAGTACGACTCTTAGAAGGCGGAGACTTTAGCTGTATAGTCAATCATGCTCTTTGTTTGATGTCCTTTATTAAAAGTATGTGTGGATTTACGTGAAGAGACTCTGAACTCTAAACTGTTCAGGTTTAATACCTGATAGGCAATAAAAGACTGTCTCTCTTCCCCTCTGATAATCCCCCTCTCTCGCTAAAGTGTTCCTTTCTCTTTGTACTACTTAAACCCACTTCCACTATAGACACATTATACACACACACACACACACACACACACACACACACACACACACACACACACACAGACCCTCTATTAATCAGCAGGCTAATTCTAGCGGTTGTAATAACGGCAGTCTCAGCTTTTCGGCCGCTGCTGCTCGGCTGGTAAATAGAACGTTCTAACTTTCCGGAAGAGGCCGGGAGATGAAAGAGTCCAGGTTAATGAAATCTGCTGAGTGAAAACTGAACTGAGAGGAAGGACGGCGTACCTGAGAACACACACACACACACACACACACACACACACACACACACGCACACACACACACACACACACACATGCACACACAGGCGGAAGCTGGAGGCTTGTAGGTAAGGAGGCCTGCAGATGTAGACACACTGCAGTGTTGAGGGAGATCTCTGCTGTCTTCAACGGGTCAGCGAACAGCAGCCATGCAAAGAGAGGTATAAGCTTCCTGTTCATTCTGTGCTCTCTCTCTCGCTCTCTCTCTCTCTCTCTCTCTCTCTCTGCAGCCCTGAGTTCACTCAAAAGTGCAGCCATTCATTGGCGCACATTTAAATACATCGCGTAATTAACCTCCAGCTAATCACGGCGCTGCAGCGGAAACGCTCCGGATCTTACGTCTCAGGTTGTTAGGTTAAGAAAAAACAGCATGTTCTCACATCAAATCAGGATGCAGAAATGTCCTCGCACGCACGCCAACGCATTTGAAAAGTGGAGAAAACAATCCCTCGTTTTATGTTCCTTGTTGTCGTGTATCATTAAAGCATCAGATTTCACCACTAATTGTACGGTCGTACAGAGATCGCTCATTTCCCCCCTTGTTTTCCTGACTGAGGCCATGATTTAATCAGAAAGGCTTTGCAAGAGGCTCCTAAAGAGGTCCGCTGATAATTGGGTTTTGGGGGCTGTCGCTTTTTTTTTTTTTTTTTAAAAAGGGGTTACACGGCAAGAACAGCCACATGAGGACGACGCCAAATATTCTTGAATTTAATCAAATTGTTTTCTATGGAGTAAAAGTTTTGGCTGGAATGTTAGGAACTGGCATAAAAGTCCCTTTGAGACAGAAACGGGCCTTAGATCTAGTAAAAAACACCCCAGTGGAAACAAGTTGTGCTTTTAGCAACGAAAACTCAGTTATTTATGACTGGCCTACTTATTTGGAGTATTGTAGTGTAGTGTCCCCGTCTATGTGGGAGAGAAATTTGAAAATGATCCATGAAACAGTTTTTGAGTTCTAGCCTGGAAACCCTGTTATTCCGCAAAAAAAAGAAGAAGCTCCCCCTAGAGAGTAAAATATGAACTACTGTAGTGAAATATATTTAAAAGATAGATTTCTTCGATATTGATTCAAATTCCCCAAATTCTGACTAAAGTGGACCAACGGTTGAGAAATAATGGAAAACATTTGGAGATGAAGCTCCTCGTAGTGTCGGAAATATAAAACCGACTTTTCCCAAATCAGTCCAGTTCTTCCTCACATTAAGGTCTCTGGTGGACCTTGGATGTGTTAAGAGCAGGTGTTCTGTCATCTCCTCCAGTCCAGACGGTTATTTCCAGAAACGGAGGTTCGACCTTTACAACAAGCGGTCTGGGATTGGGTTTCTTAGCGGGTTTCTCTCTGAGATGAGTCTGTCAGATTAAATTCCACGTCGGTCCACTCAGGAAAAGGTCAGAACAATAACCTCCCCGCTGGTTCACACACCTCCAAGAGTTCTTCTCTGCTGGAGACCTTTGTAGAAAAGATTCTATAGGCTCCATGGGACTGAGACCCTGACCCGACCTGTGGGGGCACCCGAAGACCTTCTTGAAAATCGGTCATGGCGTTCAGAGTTAAAGGTCAAGTGCAGGCAGCAGTGCAGACGCCAGGGCGATGACAAACGACTCCCATGATGCCTTGCTGTCAGTGCTGACCCAAAGAGCCATTAAGCTGCATCTGCCTGCGTTCGGAGAGGAGAAGCCCGGACATGTGTGCGTGTTTTTCTACGTGACGGGTCATGGCAGCGGCGTGTAGCTGCTGTTCCACCATCTTGTCTAAGTGCTCTCCCAGACCCGCCAGGTTATTTATCTTTAAGATCCAAAGCGTTCGTATGTGCCGACCCGGGGTCCCCGATGGACTCAGGAGCACTCACGGCTCTGTTTGTCGAGATGAGGGTCGCCGCACGATTCCTGAACCTTGAAACGAGCTTTTCTGCCGTTCTCTCCAATATTCAAACCCCCCCCCCGCCACCCCCCTGTTTCTCTCCTCTCCTGCCACTCCTCATATTTCCTGTGACTTAAAATACCTTCAACATAGTATCATCTATTTAGTTTTATGAAAGCAGAGACATCTGGAGATGGAGTGCATCCTTCTTTTGTGGAGTTATATTATTGTGGATGTGGACTACGGAGAAGAAGAACATGTCATGGCGGTCGCTATTCCACATCCGCTTTACGGAAACGCATCGGTGGCTAATGTCATAGTTGCACATCAGCTACTCCAGCGAAGGTCACAGGGTCACTGGAAACATATAACATCAAAATAAATAGATTGATGGAAAAAAAATAAATACATGAATAAAAATAATCCTCAAAATGAGAAAGTGATAAAATGTTATGAAAAACACTGAAAATGAAAATAATTTAACCTAGATACATTAATTAATAACAATGAAAATGTAATAGAAATATCTCAAATAAAAAAACAGTAAATGAGGAATTCAGAGAAAAAAAACAATTACAAATAAAATTTTAAATCCTTCTTTCAACAGGGAGGGGAGGGAGAGGCTGAGGAGTAAAGAATGAGGAGCTGAGTGGGAGGTGACTGCAGCGAGGAGCTGAAATAGAGTAGCGAGAGGCTGAGGAGTCATGTTCAATGAGGTTAAAGGAGAAGAAATAGACTTTGACAAAGGGTCAAATTGTGATGGCGAGACGACTGGATCAGAGCGGGTCTTCTTGGGGGGTCCGGTCTTCGGTGGTTAGTATGTACCAAAGTGGTCCAAGAACAGAACAACAGGTGAACCGACGACAGGGTCCACTGATGCATGAAGGGGAGTGAAGTCCGGCCCGTGTGGGTAAAAAAACTTAAGTTGGGGTTTGTTGAGATTTAAATGTTTAATGACGTCTAAATCGTTGGAAACCGTCGGAAAGTTTCCCAGATTGATGAAAATGTAACAAAAAACAGAAAAAAAAACTCTGCATGTCTTTAGAAGGGCAAATATCAGAGATTATTAACATTGTGTCCAGTTCTTTTAAAATACTTCTCCATTTAAAACATGGAAAACAAGATTTATTAAAACACAAAAAAAAAAATCTAATGATCAAAACCGAAGCGCACATAATATTTTTGACATGTGTAAAATTTTTGGTGAATCCGGGGTTTTGTTCCCCGGGCCGAGATGACTCACATCTGATTATTCAAGAATGTAAGAACTCAAATGTCAGCTTGATTCAGAACAGACTGGAGTCCCATCCACGTGCGGTCCCAGATCAGATGCATATCTGATTAGTGGTCGGGCGAGATGAAAGACAACGGTCAGATCGGGATTCACGCGGCTTTGTGCTGCCGTCATCGGCTAGTGCTAGCTAAACGGGACAATGAGATGGCGACGACCACAATCATCACTCCACAATTTGAGCAGCTGATGAGGCGTTTGCTGCCATCCAGAGCAAAAGATCAGGAATAGATTTTCTACTAGAGCATCCATTTGTTGGCTTTAGTTACCTCGTTGAATTTACCATAAATGCATTAAATGCATTAAAATGTAAATGAGCGCTGGGGTCGGAGGTTGACCTTGGAGGGAGATTCAGGCCACTGATCATGTGACGACTGTGAATTGTTACTAATGTCCTCAACAGGAAAAAGAAAGGAACAACAGTAGTAGTTCATTACAATAAAATGACAAATCCTTTGGTCAAGCGTGTTTTTAAACACAATTTTGTATTTCATGAAAAATACAAAATATCCTCAACTTTTAAGGAAAACTATTTGACCCTTATTAGACTTTTTTTTCTTGCTTTTGCTTGTATCAATTTACTTTATTCTGTTTAATAAGTCCTCGCTTGCCTCCTCCTTTGACATGTGGTGTCCCCCAGGGCTCTATCCTAGGCCCCTTGGTCTTTAGCGTATTTGTGCTGCAGCTGGGTCATATTATAATCAGGTTCTGTCACATTTTTTATTAAGAAATAGAGACTCCAAATCTGCTCCAGCAAACAGTTGAGCAGGGCGTTAAAGGGTTTTAAAGATTACAAAATAAGAGTCTGAATTGAAGATCGTGGTTTGGTCCTAGTTTGTGTTATTTGGCAACAAACGCTCTGGTTTTGACTTCAAAACTCACATTAAATGGGGATAAATAACATTTGTAGAAAGTTAAAGATGTCAAAAAGCGTAACTATTAATCAGGGCTAGTATATGTATAAAGTTTGGTCAAGCTTATATATAGAGTTTGTGAGATAAACTCCAGACAGCAACGTTCGTGGACAGACATACGGCGACTTTATCAGCCCATTACTTTAACGGTGGTTGATAAGAATGATCTTGAGGAGGTGTAGTTCAGCTCCAACGTCACTTTGAACATTTTCAAATATATGTTTTAGATATGCAGGTCTCTCTCCTTCTCAGTCTCTCCACTTTTACATTCTTTTCTCTCTCCTTCCTCCACCCGGCTCCGAGCGAAACTCATTTTTCCTGACATTTGTTTTCAATCTAAAGCGTCATCCTTCGTTTTTTCCACTCTGCAGACCTTCAATAAAAAGAATTAACCTACGTGCCGGGTTGCACCACAAGAGAATTTCTCCGAGTCTGTTTTCTGTCTCCGACTCCTCTCGGCCTTTCTGTCTCGCTCACCGTGACCGTGTCGAGTCACCTGTCTCACTCTCTCTCTCCTCCAGCGAAGGAAATCTAGCTGCTCTTTAAAGCCACGTCCAGATTAGCTAATTCTTTCTATCATTTCTGTAACATGGAACGACTGAACATTTACGCGAGGTTTCATTTTAGTGTCTCAACCAACTAGTCCATTTGAAAATAAAATACTTGCACATAAAAGAAAGTCAGTTCAATTTTTACATTTATTATTTTAAACATCATAAAGTCAGAGGATTTTGGTCCTACCAACAAAGTTTTACTGATTTCATGTTAATACTACTTTTCAATGAGACTCCCTTTATGAAAAGATCTATAACTGGTTTGTAACTAGGTTATAAATGAGGCTGTAAGCTGTTTAAAAACAGTTTATAACGTAACTGTCAATTTATCAATCTGGGTCACTATTTGGCAATATCAAGCTAGCAGTTAAGACAAGTGAGCTCACTATTTGGCAACTGTCAGACGTGTGTTAATCTTCATATCTCGCTAGTTAAGGCAGCTTGTTAATTATTTTTAAAGTGTTTAGAGCCCATCGTCCAGTCCTTTTCCCTTTACCACGACCTCTTCACATCGTGGACAGCGGATTCATTCAGGCAGAAGTTGCTGTCTTTTCAGCACTAGTAGATTTTACACGGAGACCAAACATGAGGCTGTGGCATCCTTCAGATAACGCTTTAAATAACATTTACATATAAGTTGGTTATAAATGTCTACACATTTAAAGCAGATATAAAAACATTATAAAAAGCAGTGTGCTGTGCTTTCCTCATTTCTTGTCCCTGACTGTGTGTGTCGGGTTTAAGCCTTTAATTTCCTAAACTGGAATAAAAACAACTATGGAAAAAAAAAAACATTTCTCTCCATATTTTATTCCTTCGGGGCATTTAATAATTTAATATTTGATGAAAGACAGAGACGAAGAAGAAGAAGAATGAGGTGAAGAGGAAGACAATCTTAATTGAGCTTAAAATGACAAATCAAGCATGTTTTTATAGATTAAAATTAAATAGATTAACTCAAACTTCTTTTAAACATGTTTTCAGAAAACATATTAACATTCAATAGAATCTTTTTAGTGAGTCCCCACCTGGTTTAATATACCAAAAGAAACATCTACTGAATAGGACTTTCCCTGCAGCCATGTATATCGTTCCTTCTCCGCGGCCCCTTTGACCTGTGGTGTCCCCCAGGGCTCCATCACCGGCCCCTTACTCTTTAACAAAGACAGAAACCACTGCGTCGGATTATAAACCGGTTCGGTCCCAGTTTTCAATGAGAACCTGAGACTCAATCAAACAGTTGAGCAGGACATCAAAGGGTTAAGGGAAGCATGATGGTTTGATTAAAACCCGGGTGGAAGGAAACAAAGGACAGAGCTGCAAGTGACAACAGATCGTGAAACAATCCAAAGCAAGAGGACATGCTGAGGAAATTCCACAGCAAACCTCCACCGCCTTACTGCGAGGGAGAACGAACAGAAGACCGACCAAACTGGACGTTTCTTATTTAACAATAGCAATGAAGGCCTTTTTGAAAACTGAAAGGTGGTGATTAGGTGAATCTGATCTGGCCTAAAGCCGGTCCGAAATGGTTCTAGTGCTTTGGACGCAACCAAACAGTGATTAGTGATTCACCCAAATCAAAAAAAGCCACTTTAAAGCCTAAATAGTTAAAGTTGAGGAGATTTACACAGAAATTCAACAATCAATAACTGCTCAGATTTAGTTACAGATCTATAGCGCTAGACTGGACACACGTCTCGCTGTAAACGCTCGGTTTGTTTCTCTACTTGCTCATTTACCTGGGGTCACTCCCGTCCAGCGACCCCCGGGGATTATACATAGAAATTATATATATGCGGTGTTTCTTTCCACCATTTCTCACTCCGCTAATCAGTGAACAACCTGAGTGATGCAAATGTGTGTCATTAGCGCCATCTGGCGCAACGTTGCGGCAACTTATTCTTTCGTATTGACTTTTCATGTAATTGCGCTGCATGAAAAATAAATGTTGCGTTTGGTGTGAAGGCGGTATGAGGTGGGCTGTTTAGTCAGGTATCAAGATAAGAGATAAGAAGAGTGAGAGTAACCTCCATTGGGACGATTAAGACCAGACGTGGAGATCTGGAACCAATGCATGATGGGACACCCGTGTTCTATTTGATGGTGAACGGTTAAGGGGGGCGTTGGCGCTCCAGAGAAGCTACTGGCACATGACTCTAGATTCAGAGAATGGTAAACGGACTTCACTGAGCTGGAGAGTGCTGCTGGGAAAAGACCCAGAGAAGGCGAACTGAACCTCGATGGCCGTAACACCAGAATAAGCTTCTGTTTGCGTCATGGTGACAACGTCAAGCGAGGTGAGGTGTCACCGCCATCAATTCCAGCAGACACAAATTCCCGCCTCCAAATCTCAAGCGGACTGTCTCAAAGTCATAACAGACGGCAGATCGCTCCAGCGCACAAACATCATCAGCGTCCCTTTCGTCACCTTCCTCTTTCCCGGTGGTGTCACAGCAGCAGAACATTTTCCCAATAGTCGCGAGTGCATCCCAGCGCGTGCCGTCGACGTGGATCTGAAGTTACGCAAACCTCCTCTATTACATTTCTCTCTGGGTCGATGCTGTCGACAGGGATTAATTTGTCATTTCTTCAAGTCATTTAAAACCGTCAGGGAGAAATCCGCACTTTTCCTTGTGGTTGACCAGCATATTAACAGCACAGCAGGAGCCTCTCGGGCCCGGTTCTTACAGAACCCGGCTGGTAAGCTCATTACAGACCAGGATTAGCATATGCATGCTCTACATAGAGTGACAAACCAGACAGGGGATCTTCTGTCCGACCCCTGCATTAGAATACATGAAAAAGGTTAGATTGATATATTTCCTGGCCTTATGCTTCCGCCTTGAAGGGTATTATGGGAAGTCAGGAATACGAGGCTGAGTTAAAGGGTAGTTTAAGCCCGGAGAAGTGGCCCCGTCCTCTGGGGTATGTGTGGTTTCGGATGCAGGGGGGCTCAACTTCACACAGCGATTACACAATAGCGTTTTGCATATTTGTAAAAAGCAACGTGGCCACAGTAAACAAGACCCGGAGCAGGCAGACCTCCTCTGGGTCGAGCGCTATCAAAAGTCCTTTTGTTTCCAGCTGCAGCCGTCCCGCCTGCGTGAGGTCATCAGAACAATGGTTTAATCATTTTCGATCCATATTTTTCCAAAGCTTCAATTAAAACCCGTCAGCAGCGTTTCACGTATCACGTGTGACATATGGAAAAACAAACAGCCGCTGCGGCTGAAATCTGGCTTTCTAGCCCACAGAAATCTGTGGCGTCAGCAAACGGAAAGAAAACAGAGGAATAAAATAACGTGGAAATCTATTTATTACAATAATAAATCGGTTTCTGAAAACGCCGGGCTGTTTATTTATTCATTATTCAGGCTGTGAAAGTTATTGAACGCCGCTCTCTGAAAGGGACTTTGTTAAACCGGGGAGGCGTGATGAATTTAAAGGCTGGAAACTTAGACACTATCAGCCATAACATTATGACCATAAACAGGTATCATTCATTCATTTTGTTAGGCGGCTGAAATATCCAACTGCTGTTACGTTCTGAGAATCTTTAAAGTTGTGACGGCCAGACAAACGCATCAAGGTCACGGATGGGTTTCTGAAGGTTAAGACTGGGTCATACACGTCTTGTGGGTCATAAATGCTGATTGGAGGGGGGAATAGTTTTGTCAAAGCTTAAATGTAGAATGAAAACATTTACAACAACAGGACGACCAATATTGACTAAAACAACTGGTAGGAGAATCAGAACTGGCTGACGGGATCAATACCGTCTAACCTGGGACAGCTTTGGGATCACAAAGGATCCGCTGAAGGGTGTTTCTGTAGGGAAGGATGTCTTCAGTACCCTGTTGGTGCTGCCCCTGTGACCCAGTCCTAGGTAAGCCATAAAGAGGTGGACCCATCAGTTTAATTTCATTTAGTACATCGGCTGAGCTGGGACCCTTGGTGTTGATACCGTCCCATCCAGCAGGTTCCGGGAGGTTAAACCTCGGCAGTGTGAACCCGGAGGTGGAGGTTGACTGCAGTCTTTACAAGAAAATGTAATTCAGCAACCTTATAGTCCATCATGAGTCTGAAGCTCAGAGTCTCGCAGTTTTATCGGGTAAAGCCCATGATTGGAGATAGTTTCGGGTATGGACCCAATGGATCCTAAGACCATGTCCGCGCGATCACCAATCCTAACCCTTTATGAGCTATATGAAATTATATTCGACAATATTTGCTTTCTTTTCTGCAGCACAACAAACAAACTTCTACGACCTTACGGCTATTTCTTCACTTTAGCGTACCGTATTATTATATAAGGCAGGTCATAAACTAACAGGCCAACATGGAGGGAATTTAATTGGAAGGTGAAGATGCGGTTCTTCTAAAACACCATTGAACCCCTCGACGTATGGTAATATATCAGAGTTATGTTGGAGGGGCTGTGGTTTGGTGGGCCCTTATAATCATATATTTTGGGATTGCCCAAAGATCATGGACTATTGGAAGGAGGTCCAAAACAGATCAGTCTCGATCCAAAACTTTACATACCTGTCTACTCTCAGATATAAGTAAAAAATAAAGACTCTATTTATCTATGGAGAATCCTGCTTTTAATTACACCAAAATGATAACCTCCAGTTAGAGCGAGAGGCAAGAGCGAGAGAGACTAAAGAATGTTTTTAACGTTAGAGCTCCGAGATCCCCTCTCTTTTGTTTTCTTAACCCTTTAATGTCCTGCTCAACTGTTTATTTGAGCACATTTTGAGTCAATATTTGTCATAGAAAAATCTGTCTGAACCTTTTTATAGTTTGACCCAGTGGCATCATGTATGTATAAAGAGTGAGGGGCCAAGGATGAAGCTCTGAGGGACACCTTAAGTCAAAGGGACCAACAAGGAGGCTTTTTTTTCTTGGTTTATTAAAGCAGGTGAGGTCTTATTTAACTTCATACAAGGATTTCTTTTTAATAACATGTTGACCAAAAGGTTGAGTTCATCAAATTAAAATGGAACATTTTCCATGAAATACAACATTTTCATCACAACTTTATTTACTGAGCCAGATTTTGTTTTTACTGTCATGTTGTCATTTTATGGTACGTTTACAGTTTCTAGGACGTTAAATTAATAAATGTCCGACAGAAATTATATATGTAAAGAAATTATTTATCCATAGTTGTTTTTTTAATTGTTTTTTAATATCTTGTTGAGGACATTAAAGGCTTCATATGTTTATTTCTAAATATGCATCTTCTGGTGTTCCAAAAGACGAATGCTGTCTTTGTTAATTTGTGGAATAAATAAATAGTTAAAAAAAACAACAACATATTTTTTTAGCGCAATGAAACCAAAAACATGTGGGTTAGGGTTTGGACACTTTTGCATGTTGCTGTATGCGGGTCACGTTCTGAAAAGAGACCAGGGCTATTTTGGCGTTTACCCTAGCCCTGAATAAACCACATTAAATAATGATACACAAGTACTTGGTAACTTTTTATTGCAGCATAAAATCACCCCGTATAACCTGATGGTTATTTGTTCACTTTATCCCTAACCCTTCACCCCAACACTTCACCTTAATCCTAACCCTAACCCTTCACCCTAATCCTAACCCCTTCACCTCAACACTTCAGCCTAATCATAACACTAACCCTACAACCTAATCCTAACCCTTCAACCTAATCCTAACCCCTTCACCCCAACACTTCAGCCTAATCATAACCCTAACCCTACAACCTAATCCTAACCCTTCAACCTAATCCTAACCCCTTCACCCCAACACTTCAGCCTAATCATAACCCTAACCCTACAACCTAATCCTAACCCTTCAACCTAATCCTAACCCCTTCACCCCAACACTTCAGCCTAATCCTAACCCTAACCCTTCAACCTAATCCTAACCCTTCACCCCAACACATCACCCTAATCTGAACCCTAACCCTTCAGCCTAATCCTTTACCCCAAAACTTCACCCTAATCCTAACCCCTTCACCCCAACACTTCAGCCTAATCATAACCCTAACCCTACAACCTAATCCTAACCCTACAACCTAATCCTAACCCTTCAACCTAATCCTAACCCCTTCACCCCAACACATCACCCTAATCCGAACCCTAACCCTTCAGCCTAATCCTTTACCCCAAAACTTCACCCTAATCCGAACCCTAACGTTTCACTCTAAGCCTCAATCTCCATTTTCATGAATAACAACCTGTTTTTCATCAGATTCATCTGATGTGAAATAAGTGAAATAGGAGTAAAATGACCAAAAACATTGGTTTTGGCTGAACTAGAATGACTGAAATGTTAATAATAACCTGATGGTTTAGAAAAGACTAAAACTTCACGTTTTTAGACGAAAGCTAAAATCCTTTTCGTGTTCTTTGGACGGAAAATAGGATTAAAACGACCTTTAGTTGCCTAAAGAACAGAATGACTTGACTTAATATGATACAAGCTGATAAAGACATTTGACTCAGGACTAAATTATACCATATTATCCCCATATTATATACGTGGATGTTAAGTTAAAAGCCTTATCGTGCGGATCCACATCCACTGCTTGTCTCGATGCCAACCCTCCCACCACAATTCATGAATACCCGTCGCGTAGCTTTTGTTTAATCCTGCCAACAGACAGACAAACGCCGGTGAAAACAGAACCTCCTCGGTAAGGAGGTAAATATGATACTTCTGGATTATTCTAAAAAAATTAATTAAAATAAAGGCAGTTTTTCCAAGGTCCAGTTCCTGTGTTGGGCCCGGTTCAGGTGGATGTCATGTTTAATTCAATAAAGGATGCAGACTGATGAATTGACCCTTTGCAGCACCATTAGCAGGGGGGAGGCCTTCTGAGAGGAGAGAGGAAGGACGGTTTGCGGGCAGGAAAAGAGGTTTAGAAACCTCTGCAGTGATTAAGTCCAAATTAACTTTATAATGGGACCATGAAAGTGTGTGTGCGTACGTATGTGTGTGTGTTACCCAATCCTTAAAACCACCAACATGGTGGTTTCTTCTCAGCAGAGGGGGACTGGGGAGCGGGGGGCTTCCTAAGTCTGTCCGTCTGCTGCATGGTCGGTACGTTTGCCTACCCAGCAGCCTTGGGGTCGGACTCTCCGCTGCCAGGATGTTGGTCGCTGAGGTATTGTTTATGACTGCGGAATGAGAACAAGAAGTGTGTACGCATGTGTGTTTGAGTGTTCTGGCTGCCTCACCACCGGGCCAGATGTAGAGTTTTTCTGTCTGCCCTCCCTCTCTCTCTCTCTCTTGCCCTCGCTCTCCTTTCTCTCTAATCACAGTTTTACTTTAGCTGTAAATAGGCGGGTTGGGAAATCTATCCACGCACACACACACACACTCATAGTTTGGCCCGGGCTTTTGGCTTGATGCAGCATTTTTAAGCCTCCCACACTCATCTGATCTGAAGGCAAAGAAAATTGAACATGCAAACACACACTCACCCACACACCCACACACACACACACACACACACACACACACACACACACACACACACACACACACACACACACACACATAAAAAGTGAGGCTCATCACAGGCTTGCCCTTCTACTCACCCATGATCAGAGGAGGACACACACTCACACAGACCCAAACCACATAGAGCATACAGAGAGGAGACGCTCAGCCACAGCTTCCTCTTTCTACTGTATGCTAAAATGAAATCACACACACACACACACATACATACACACATACACACACTCAAGAAAGGGAACTATTTCAGTTCGCCTGAACGGTTTAATTCTGTGAATGTACCAAATTAATAAGTATATGTGTTATCTTTTTAAGGTTAGCTCACTTTAGCAGGTGTAGCTTAACATCAAAACCCTTTACACCATCTAAGTATCATTCATTTAGCAGAAATGTACAATTACGAGTTAATCACAATCAAAACTGTACTAGAACAGAATAAACACAATTAAAGATTAAAGAAAAAAGTAACCTTTTATCGCTACGCTAAGTTAGCAGGAGGCTCATAATCGATGTTTAACAGCTGATGATGTGATTAGTAAGAGTACTATTCTAATTCAATATGAAATTTCCACACAGGCTCAGTTTAAATATTCAGATTTAATGCAATTATGCAACTCAATATTTAGTTGTTGTAGTTTAGCAATTGTTTATTTGGACGTATTCAATTTTTCTGAAGTTATGAAGTAACATCACATAAAATATTGATGTGAGTTGCAGCGACGCTCCTCACATACTGGGAAAGTGGTGCAAAGGCAAAATTTTGGATTTAAGATACATCTTTTAAGTTAAGGTAATAAAACCAGTAAGAAGACGTTTTTAAGCTAGAATGAATAGAATAAAATGACAACCGGAGTAACTTTTGCGTAGATTCACATTCATCCTGATGATCATCGTCCTCAAAGGTTCTACCAGAAGAAACTGGACTGATGCTCTCATCCTTCTACATAAAGCAAATATAAACACGTCCATTTGTATTCGACTCGATCTGTGGCTCCTGGGAAAATGCTCCTCTGTCTTCTTCCTCTTTGTCAATAGTCCGTCCCTCCTTCATCATCCCTCTTCATCCTATGTGTTCTGCTGCAGATATTGACTCCGGTCCTCCTGACAAACATGGCGGTCTTCGGTTTGCTCTGCAGCTTTCAGCCCTTCATAGCATCTCATTGAGTCTGGAGGGCCTCTGCACGTCTGTGTACACACACTCCACTCCTCTTTTGTTTCTATTCTTTCTTTCACACCCTCCAACCCCACATCCCTCCACCCATAGATGGCCTTTTGTCACTGGCACTTCCTCCTGGCTCCCTCTCAGAGAGTTCTGGTCCCACACTCACAGAAAACATCCCAGCAATGTCTGTAGGTGATAAATGCTGTCGCTTCGTAAGAATGTCTGCAGACTCTGTGCCCCCCCCCCTTCATTCCCCTTACATTCAGTCACCTTCACAGTATTAAAGAAAACAATCAATTTCAATCAGTTAAAAATATGAAAAAGCTTTCACTTTAGAACGAGCAAGATTCAATTATTAAAATTTTATGAGATTTGTTTTCATATAATTTTCAGCTAATTAGCGTGTATTGAATGGTAAATGTATTTTAAACACTTAATGTATATCCAAACTATTACATACATTTGTATTTATAATTGTTTCATTCATAATTCAATGACAAAAATGCATCACATTATGTCTAATAGTCAGTTTCCGTTAAAATGATGTAATCCAGATACACGGGAATTTCACATGTAATTAAAATACATGGATTTTAAACATTAGGCTTAAATGCTTTTTGGATGTGTCATAAAGCGGTATAGCTGCGATTTACGAAAAACTGCGAGAAAGATCTGCATGAAAATGTACCCAGAAGTAAGTTTTGGCACATCCTAAATATGAATATATGAAATAATAAGCTGATTGAAGCGATGACCTCATCATGTGGTGACGAACTCGTGAATTAAGCCGTTTGGACCAATGGCCTAGTGTTTTGAATATTTTTTAAAACATTATCTATCTATCTAAGCATTTGCAAAATTATGTCAGCTGTGATTTTTTTGTTTTCGTCCTCATTCATAAAGAAACAAAAAAAGGGATGAGGAGGTTGGGGATGGGTGGTGCTGGATAGAGACGCTGAAGTGAAAGGCTGCCAGAGTTTGTTTGAGTTGTCGGTAGATTTCGGGGCATCCGCTGCTGAATTTCTACAAAATGAAGCGATCTAATTGATTTTGATCACAATGACGGCTTCACCAAACGTCACACATCTATTAACCATGACTTTGGACTAATTTCATTGTCTGTAGTTTCCGGGTAAAATCTTTCCATTAAGTGACTTTGCTGCTGCGTTTACACAGAACATAATATTTCCACATCATTCTACTGGCTCTCTTCAATTAACCAGCCAGAATATCAGCCCCCTGTCAGTCACTCGTGCGGATAAAGAACGATGTACACGATGTTTATCTACATTATTTTACTCTGTTATCAACTGGAACCAAGGTAAACACAACAGCTGCTTTGAATTTGTTGTGAAGTCGCAGAGTTCACGATTCCTGCTGAAAATTCTACTCCAGCAAAAGAGGAAAATGATGCAAGCAACACAAATTTGTAACATTTGCCTCCATGAACTTAAATCGCCCGGCATCTTCAGTCTCATCATGACTTTGTGTGATTTTACACAACGTGAACAAATAGTTGTGCGTTTAGTTCGGTGTCTTCTGGTCCAGATATATATATATATATATATATATATATATATATATATACTCCAAACAATGGGAAATGGTCAAAAACCAAGTTTTCAAGGCGTGTTCTTGGTCTATGGCGCCCCGCTAGACCTACCCTTGTCTCACCGGGATATTTTGCATTTGTTCCAAAGTTTCTCCTCCGATTATCTCAAGATTTAAGCTTTTCTACTCATTTTAAAATCAATATTTTTGTCAGAAAAACCCACAAGAAGTGAAGGAGGCGGTGTAGAAGTGTGTGTGTGCGTGTGTGTGTGTGTGTGTATGTGTGTGTACGTGTGTGTGTGTGTGTGTGTGTGTGTGTGTGGGCAGCAGCTGTGCCGGCCGCCCTGCAGTGAATGGCTGTCCTCTTTAAGCATCTCTAAAGACTGACAACAACACGACTGCTAAACGAGTGGGAAAACGAAGTTCTCTATTCTCTGTCATTCTTCCTTTCTCTCTGCCTCCCATCGGTTCTGTCGTTCTGTTTGCCTTTCAGGAGAAGGAGTTCAAGCTGCCACCAGCCATGTTTGACTTCCCTCAACTTTAATGAGTAGCGAGGAAAGCTGCTTTCTTTTCCACTCACTCTCTCCTAATCTTACTTTCTGCTCCCTCCTTCTTTCATTACCTCTCCTTCCCTCACCCCTCCTTCCCTCTCTCTCTCTTTCATTGTGTCTTCCTCATCCCGTGTTCTGGCTGCCAGCTTAAAGCCCCGCAGTATTTACCAGCTTAGTTTCCTAATCCCAGTACAAACTACCATCACTAATGACTTTCTCACTCTGGGTGGCTCCGTGGAGAGGAGGGAAGGAAGGGCGGAAAGGAAATAAAGGAAGGAAATAAAGGGTGGATGGATGGATTGATGAAGGATAAGGAAGAATGGAAGGAAGGAAGGAAATAAAGTATGGAGGGAATGAGAGGTGGATGAAGTGAAAGAGGAATGGATGAAGAAAGTATGTAGATCAGGAAGGAAAGAAAGAAAATGGAGAAAGGAAGGAATGAATGAATGAATGAATGAATGAATGAAAGAAGGAGCGATGGTAAGAAGATGGAAGAATGCAAAGGAGAAAGGGATAGAGAGAAGGGTGGAGGGAAGGAATGCTGCAAGAAAGAAAGAACATATTTTAAGATGGAATAAATAAAGGAAGGAAGGATGAATTGAAATAATGAATGATGGATGGATGGATGGAAAGAAAGAAAAATGGAGGAAGAACAAATTAAAAAATGAAGAACGATTGAATGAAATATAGAAAGAAATAAAAGAGAGAAATGTAGATGAAATAATAATAGAATAAAGCCAGAAAGAAACAAGATAGAACAGGAATAGTATTTTTCAGATATGTGGTTCAGGTAGACGACAAACATCCAGACGGCAGCAGGTAGTTGATGCCCAGTCATGCATGTCTGTGTGTGTGTATGTGTGTGAGTGTGTCGTGTGTGTGTGTGAGTGTGTGTGTGTGTGTGTGAGTGTGTGTGTAACCCCCTGACCCCAGGTGCCCTGCAGGTGTGCGTCTCTGCCTCACAGCAGCCAGGAACACATAGACTGGGAAATCCTCATCAGCTGCATTCCTTACTGGTTTAACTGGGGGAGGGATAACTGGGGGGACAAAGACGTGTTTGTTAAAGACAGAGAGAATGTCTAAGAGAAGGAAAGAAAAAGTATATAGCATCAGTCACTTGTGCGTCGCACCGGTTTACACACACCTGTGCACAGGTGAGGTTTATCACACAGTTATAGAACAAATAGGCCAAGAACAGCTGGTTCAGCTACTTTACGTCACCTGCACTGTTTCTAACGTAAAGTTCCTTCCCGAAAGAATATCCTGTAGGTTTTACAGGGATCCATTCATTTCTCTGTTTTACAGTAATTATTAGTTCTTCTTATTGTTAGTGCACAGGTTTTATCAGGTGAATGCCGTTCCAAACGCAACCCTCCCCATTTATCCGGGCTTTGGACCGACACTGGATGGAATAACTGTAGTTCTTAGTGACGTAAGTTATTTAGACCAGATCTGTACTTAAATATCAAATCATGTAACTTTGTGACATGTAACTTTGAGTTAAAGCCTTAAATCTTATCTGAGGAATTCACTAACTTATAATAATGCCTCAAAAACCTTCTGAAGAGCTCTTCATCCCACTCTTCCTCCTAGAGGAATGGGATGTACTGAAAGTGTATTTCACCCCGAAGCTGCTGGCTTCTCACACATTGAGCCCGCATCAGGTTTTTCACTCTTGCGTAGTTACAATGGAGGTAAGGTTTTCTTCTGCGGGCTCCTTTTGTGTGTTTCATGTAACCCACAATGCACCTGCATTGGTGCATCTCTGCAGAATAAGTGTCAAGTGGAGGAGTGGGAGAGTTCATCCATCATCGTTCATCCATCCTCCTGCAGTGAAGCGTCACACGTCTGAGTCAGTGTTTGTGTTGGTGTGTGTGTTCGGGGGGTTGTGCGAAGACAAAAAGTTTTATATCTGTAAAATTTCAAGTGATATTTGTGGACATGGTTTTCTTTCTTTGCCTCTTTTTTTTTTGTAAAACCTTAGAACCACTGGAAAGGGTGGATCCCACAAAGCGACAAAGATAAGCTTGGTCCCCAAAAAAAGGAAAAACAAGTATGTGTGTGTGTGTGTGTGTGTGTGTGTGTGTGTGTGTGTGTGTGTGTGTGTGTGTGCGCGCAGGAACTGCGCCGTTTTGTGCCATTGTGAACCTTCTTGTACCTTCTTGGACTTTGTTATTCTGTATGTCCGGTGGAGAAAAAGCAGACCAGCGTCCATGAGTTTGTGGTAGACTGTGAATCCGTCTCTGTGAAACGAATGCGTAAAGAGGATTTATGGAATCAGATCTCACTTCATCTGCGGTGAGTCGGAGGTATGAAAGCGTCTTCTTAGGAATCAAACACTTTAAGATGAGAGTGGTAGAGGTCAGTTGATATCATGTAAGAGGCTGATTAAAGTTCTTGTAGGTGGATTTGTGCTCTGAATGGGCCTTTTATGAATCTAAAACAAAGCGGAGTTTAAATTAGGAAAACATATGTGGTTTTTAAAGGAACTACTGGTTTCATGGATGGTTGAGGGTTTTTAAAACAGACTGATACCTGTTTGAAAGTTAACATCATATTATTGACCAACTATTTATGATACAATCTTTTATTATTTGGGAACATAGTTGCATCATAGCGAGAATGTTCTAGGTTCTGGCCTAGGAGACTTTCTAAGTCACGTTTACATGATCTCTCCATCTTTGTGTGGGTTTTCTCCAGGTTCTTCCTCCCACAGTCTATCGACATGCAGTGTGAGTGAATTCTATTGGGAATGAACGTGAGGTATGAAGTGCTGGTTTGATGAACTGGTGAATTGTCCAGGCTTTACACCGCCTTTCCCACAGTGCAAGCTGGGATAGGCTCCATCTCCCTCTGTGACCCTGAGTAGGATATGTGGTTACAGAAAAATGGAAGGAAATATTAGTTTAACTCACATTTGTTTAACCGACAAATGTTAGTATTTGGTTTTTTAAAAACAGAGTAATTTAGAGATGATAATATTTCCTTAATATTGGACAACAAACGCATCAAGATGTGACACATCCTGTTTCCTTGTAGGGGATACTGTTATGGATTTTTGTTATGGAGACGAGGACCAACCTTCAGAGTCACCTCTGCAGATAGTAATAAATGTAAAGACACAACCATCAATCACTGTCCACCAATCGGCCATAACATTAAAACCAAAACGATGGCTTAACTACATCATGGAGATTCATCTTCTATGACCCATTTGTTCAAGTTGCATTACCAGGATTTGGTCTTTGTTTTAACTACTATTTTAATTATTGTCTTTGTCTTACTGGGACTATAGTCCAACCTGGATTGTGAATGTTCTTAAGAAAGTTTAAGATCAGATTGTTGGCAGAAAATTTCAAATGAAAGTTTTTCCACCAGAGGATGGGAAGAGCACTGAAGTAGTGTTAACTTTGGCGGCTTCTTCTTCTTCTACTTCTTCTTCTTCTTCTTCTTCTTCAGTTTAATCTCAGTCCAGGTTCAGGTGTCCTTACAAGAAACCTAAATTCTGCAAAATGTTCAGATTGTAAAGGCAGAACAATCTGTTTTAATACATTATATACAAGCATCTCTTTGCCAAGTAAACCCCAAAAATTAAATTTGCCTGAAATTCCAAAAAAAAAAAAAAAGGCTAAACTAATTATTATAGTTAATATATTTGTGGTGGATGAAAAGCAGAAATGTAAAGTTTGCAATGTAAGTGCCGGTTAACATGTCCACCATTGTGGATTGCCTTTAAATTCATGTCTCCATGGTGAAAACAAAAGAAGAAGACAGTTAAATACATGAACTCTACAACTAATTTTCATCGCTGATAAATATGTATGATTAAATTGTAGCATAAGTCAAAAAAACTTTTCTGACGTCTCTGTAAATCCACTCTTTAGCTCTGAATTTGCAGAAAATGCCATCAAAACAAACAGACTAGGTTTTTATTGCCCATCTTTTAGCCCAGCAGTCAGAATCTCCTTTATTTATTCCACTGACTTATTTCTCTAATATCTTTCCTTCTCTTACCCATAATTCATTAATTTCCTGTCCTGATCTCAGACTTTTTCATTTCAGTTTTCACATCCCCATCAGTCTCTCACATATTTCATTTTGTCACTTTGTCTCATTTTCTCACCGTATTTGTCTTTAAGTTGCAGGCGGTGTGCATATAGATAGCTCATTATGCGCTAACTAGCCGCCCCCTCACAAAGGTGATGTACAGGAATTAGATAAACGCATGACTAAATCTATAGCACCGTGCCTTAATTCAACCCGCCTGCCAAATTTACATCTCAGACTGTTAGTTATGGGATGGTTGGGGGTGTTATATGTCTTCCTTAGGGGCTTGTTCACACTAAGTGTTGAGGGAAGGGCGTTGAACCACTGCCCTTCTTGTCATCAGCCTATTTTGTTAACCTTCAGGTTACCTCTGACTGGAAATACATACAGCACAGCTTAAAAGGTCCAATAATGTTATGCATAATATGAGGTTACGTATTAAGAACGCTGACAGGAGGTCAACTGTGATCGATGTCAATTTCTTCCACCTACTCACTCTTTATTTGCTCGATTCCTCCCCATTTTCTCTGTCTCTCACCCCTATATATCAACATCTGCATTGAGTCTCTAATCCTGAACTGCTTAGGTGTTACCTGCAGATGTTTTTCCAGATTTCAGATGAACTCTTTCACAAATCTTTGCCAGGGGAATTAGATCACTTAGAATGAAACAAACATGTCTAGAGAGAAAATTCTTCATTTTCATGTCATTCTTGACATTGTTTTTGGCATAAAATGGAAACCATTTTATGTAGTTTGGCCTTTGGTTCCGATGACAACAGCATTTTGATACTCAACGATGCAATCTTCGAAAACAGGTTCCAGAATACAGTCTAGATATCATGTTTTCAGCCTCGTAGTCATATGAGGACAGAACATCGACAACAGTAGTGGTGGACCCCTTGGTTTTCATGCACAAGCCTGAATGAGCAAATGTCATCCAGATCAGATCAGAATGAAATTATTTCCAGACATCTGGAACGTCTTTCAGTCTCCCTGAGATCAGCAAAAAAATTTACTTTCATATACTGATTTTTGTGGATGTTGTAAAGATCAGATATAGTCTTCATCTATTCCCTACCTTCATCAATAGACCATCTGATGTGATATCGTACCTGGCATGATGTTTTTTGTCTGCGGGGTTTATCGTCTTTGTGGATCTTTGTTCACAAGGATTGTCCTTTACTCGTGGAATTTTGACAAAATAGAGAAAAAAAAACAACTGACTTTGAGTAAAATAAAAAATTGACTGACACAGTTGTTCTTACTAAAAAGGTCTAAAAAGCCCTTCAATGTTTGATAAAGTAGAAAAAAAATCTCTCTCCCTTATTGCATATATACTCCAAGATTTCTTTGGTTTCTCAAATGTCACTTGGGAAACACTTCCGCTTAGTTTCCTTAAAATATGTCCAGCATTTTTTCTGCAATCCTGCTAAAAGAGAGACAAACACAAGCAAAATAAGGTTACATTCCCACTAGTGATCATTTTACTTCTGTCCTGTCTCATGCAGTGATTTGTTGCTCCATTATCCACATCACTGCCGTCTGTGGAGTGTGATGCCACTTCATAAAGAGTGCATTAGCAGAGACTTCCTGACTTCCTCTTTCACTGGAAAGAGCCACAGCCTTAGTCTACTACACATCCTGGTTTAAGGCAGCACACACCTTCACCCTAGTCTGAGGTTTTGCATTAGAGTTCTAATAGTTTGGCATGCACAGCCCTGTAATTAAGCAGTAATAAATCAACTGTTCCGTTAATGAGACCTGCTGGTCGTGACAGTCTGGCGATGGTTGACTGGTCCCTCCCTCACTTCTGACCTGATGTCATCACCACCACAGCTCTGAGTCCCTAGTATGACCCCCAGTTACCTCGGTTCCCCAGGCGGTTCCAATCTCAAAGTGACATTCCGTTGCCAGGTGGGTGTTTGGACCCTCTAATAAAAGCTTGACGCAGCTTATTTATGATTGGTTGATTGGGCCACTGGAAGTAACGAGCTGGGTCAACTGATTTATCTGTTTCTTCCTGTAAGGCGCATTCAGTTAGCTCACACCCAGGAAGAACATCTGCGATCTCTCTTTAAATTTAAAGGTGTAATTTTGATTTGTACTGTAAGAAGGTGTTCATTATTTTTTATAAGTTCAGAGCCTGACCCAAGACTTTATGGGGCACTAAGCAAAACTTGATTTTGCTTACCAAGTTAGCGTGCCACTCCATTGCATTTGAAGCAACAGTAATCTGTGGAAATTCACACATTTGGAAGTATACTAATGGACATAAGCAAATTGTGACACAACAATGCACTCTTGTAGGACATTCCAAGTGCTTCTGGGGTCCCTCGCGTGGCAACAAGCCGGCCTAGTCCACCTACACCTCAAGCCGTCTTTGCATTACGTCTCTTCAAGATAAACTTTTCTCCAAAGAGTTTTGAATCTCCAAGCAACCCTCTCCAGTGTCATTCACTCATCCATTATCCTATTCAGGGTCATTAGTGAACAGTAGCCTATTCCAGCTGACTTTGAGCAAGAGGAGAGGAGTGGGGGGTACGCATTTGACAATACGCCATCACAAAGACCCCCCCCCCAAAAAAAAAGAAATCAAAAAAACATTCACTCCTAGACTCCATTAAGAGTAACCTCTATAGCTACATTTTGGGGCGGTTGAATTAAGTCAGAGAACCTTTAAAGAACCCACACAATAAAGGCCACAGGTGGATTTGAATGCAAAACCTTCTTCCTGTTAGTCAATAATGTTAAACGTCACAGCGCTAACCCCCCATGTGTCTTTGTCTTCCTGAATGTCACTTTTTATTCTGAATAGTCAAAGTATGGAAGTAATTTCAACGTTAAATGATGTCTCTGTTTCAGTTATCCTGCCTAAATGTATTGATTTGCGCTTATTACCATGTACTTCCTGTCAGTAAAGGAACAAAAACATACGTCCAAGTCTGGAAAAGCAGATATGTTGCACACTGCGTATGTCTTTCCCTGCTGTGAAAGCAATCCTTAAGCTATATGTCAGGGCAGGAAAAAAATGTACTCATTGCACAAGCCGGCAGCGTTTTTTATTCTGCCTCCTCCGCTCCATTCAATACTTATGACAGCTTGGGAAAACGCCTGTCAGGTTGACTTTGTACTCTTTTTTGAAAACCTGCAATTTCGGCTAAACTACTTCAAGATACAGACGCAAACCAGCAATAAAACAATTGTCAAGTCACATAGAGTTGATATTTCTTCTTGTTTAGCCAGTGGCTCTCTCGCTGTTAGACATGAAAGGTTTATATTTTTCATCTTAACATAGTGCTCTGCCAGGAAAATATAGTGGAGTCTGTGACAGAAACAAGCAGCAGAAAGTACGGTGATTTACAATGAACAATTTCAGCCTCCACTTCCCGCTTTCTGTGAGAACGGGGACTGTTTTTATTCTCAGGGCCCACTCCTAACGTCATTGTGTTCCACACTTGGATTTAAGGCCCCCCAAACAGAAGTTTTTCCTTTGGGTTTTGGAAAAGAGTTACCTGTTCATCATAGAAAGGATCCTAGTAGGTGTTATAATTTTTCAAAATCACCATTAGAGTAGGGCTGCGTAATCAATTGGAATATATTGGAGTCCATGGGGAGTCCAAACAGCGCTAAGGTCTTCATGTTGATTAGAATCATTGAGATAATCAATTTCGCCATAATCCTGCAGCCATTCCACAAGACACCCCCTCATACCTGCGTACAAATAAGACACTCCGACTATGTTTTTCATGCTCCGCCCACATGGAGGTATCAAAGTGAAAACCTCATAGTTATGGTAATAGCCACGTTTTCAAAACAGCCCCAAATCTCTGTTGTCATGTGACGTAAAGGCTGAACCGTAACAAAGGTTACTGTTATATTCAACTACAAAAAAAGGCCCCCGTAATGCTGACTTGACCTCCTCCGGCAGCACAAAGCTTCCTCAGATTAGTGGCGGAGTCCCACACGAGCACAAATCCAGCACAAAAGCAATTCAGATCCAGGTATTTAAAGGGAGAGGAAATGTCAGTCGACGGGACTCTCTCACCAAGATAACATTCTCTCATCCTTCTTGTCCTCCTTAAT
Source organism: Lophius americanus (assembly GCA_037951165.1). Classification (NCBI taxonomy): domain Eukaryota; kingdom Metazoa; phylum Chordata; class Actinopteri; order Lophiiformes; family Lophiidae; genus Lophius; species Lophius americanus. Next base: position 1,180,342 of record JBBDHG010000192.1, on the reverse strand, counting down.
CACATCTCTTTATCACCCTGCCACATACTTGTTTCGATCCTGTGATCTTCCTCTATCACTTTTTTCATCCGCGCTTCCTCCAACATTTCCTCCTCCTGGGTTTTCTCTTATCTGAACGTCTAGGCTTCCCCCCTCAGACATTTTCCTCCATCATGCCGTCCTCCCTCCCCTCCTCTCGCTCCCGTCACTTCTTTTCCTGCAGCGTTTCACTCTTCCCTCCTTCCACTGTTGACGTTGGCCCCGACTCTTTTCTGTTTCGAGGCTTGTCAGCGGATGACAAATGGCTGGGAGCTGCATGGCGCAGCACGGCGCTGCTTCATACTTTTCATAGTCCATCATTCTTAATATCTGTCGGCTCTGGTTGAAGGCGGGCTTTAAGCAAACAATGATGTTGGCAAAATGTTTAAAGATAAATGTCATCACGATCCACTTTGGATATGATCTCCATCAGATCGCTGCCAGGTTCTCCAGGCTGACCTAAAACCATTTCTTGTTGGTGCCTCCGATGAACATTTAATTGAGACTATTTGAGAAATGAGTTATATGAGCAATAAACCAGAAAAGATATATGTTGGTTTTCTTGGTTGCTAGGCGATCATTGCTGAACTCCACATTCCAGCAATTTCTCCACAAACGTTTGTCAGTCATGTTGAAGACAGTGTCAGTGGTAAAAAAAAAAAAGGCATCTTATAACCACACCCCAAATGGTAACAACGGAAAATACCATTTCATTTGTACCCGTCGGTCGATTTGGTTTGCAGTTTCAGATTGTTAGGTATCCATTGATAGTTTCAGATAAAAACAAACACCATGCAAACAAACAAAATACTAGGATAAACTATAAAACAATGAAAACAGTAAAAACTGTTAAACAGTCAAGTGATCCAGTGCTAGATCAAAAATATTTTCAATCGGAATAAATACCGATGAAAAATTGGAATTGGAATAAATACCAATGAAAAACAATCGCAGGATCGGTGATCGGTGATCGGTGATCGGCGATCAGCTGACTGGATCATTTTACAACTTGATCAAGAGAGTTTTTGTTCTTAAAAGAGAATCTTCCAAATCAGGACGAAAAAGAAAAGGATAAAATGGATTCAATATAACAGAAAGGTCATCACGGTTTCATATACATGGAAGTAGAACAGTTTAGTCGCTGGCGCAACTTTTTTTGTCCACCACAGGAAGAATTAAAATCTTATTTAAATCCCTAGCGTATCTGCAAACATTTAAAATAAACCAAGATGCAGACTTTATGCAGAGTTGAAAATCCTATTAATGTCAAAACCAAACGTTGGCTAGACATGAACCAACTCCGGAGGTACCCCACCCCCCTTCCCACGGCCGGGACAGTGGGCAACCCGCCCACAACCCTAGGTGACTAAAGGAAACTGACAGATGTCTGCTTTTGGCCGATGAACAAATTTCAAAGTTGAAGAAACATTCAGAATCGGTTGAGGATTGATGACAACTGAAGTCGGGTTTGGATGTCAAAATGATTTATATTTCCCACTGAAATCAAACGTCTGTCGGACGTAAGGGTCAACATTGATGTCCTGTGGCAGCTGGGTAATTACACGCATACCTCCGCAGTCGGAATAAGAGTCAAGCAGCCAGTCAGCAGGGTTAATGCTGGGATTTAGATTAAGAGGTTAACCCGCTTCAGGCTTGACATAAGGAGGTGTAAACGATGCAAACCTACGGTGAAGTAAAAGGAAAACAATCAGAGGTTGTTGATTCTTAAAACAAATGTAACTACAATAGTGTTGCAGAACTCCTCAACACCTGTGCTTTTCTTTATTTTCTTTCTTTCTTAACTATCCATACCTCGGAGCTGGAGGCCGAGGCAAAATCTGTGGATGAGTGATGTCGAGGTTCTGGCAGCATCCTTAAAAGGAAGGTGGGCCAGACACGGGCAGTGACAGGGAATGAATTAAGACTATGTTCTTACTGCAGGGAGAATGTGGCCAAAGTCGGGTTTTTTCGCTCCTATGTGACTTGAGCAGAACCGATCACATGGAATCTGATATTTTCTAGTTCCGATCCGTGCCTCTTCCTTTGGGTGGTCCTAAATCAGACGCTGGTCAGACTTTTTATGGACAGTGGCGAGAAAAGACCGCCCTTTAATGAGCATAATCCTCGAGCAGGGTGAAACCACCTCAGGCAGACACCACCTCAGGGTGGACGGCCTGCTGCCGTGACCGATTGGGTTTGACGAGAGAGAGAGAGAGAGAGAGAGAGAGAGAGAGAGAGAGAGAGAGAGAGAGAGAGAGAGAGAGGGGATGAAAGAGAATATACATTTTATACGTAAATCTAAATATATGTATAAAACATGTGAATTGCACCTTGAGCCCATTATTCACTTTCTACTAGCTTTAATACTTTTCAGGTTTCCCCCTCCCTCGCTGCCTCCTCCTACGTCTTTATATAATGACAAATGGCTTGACCTTTGAACCCTGTGTTACGATCCCGCAGGTTCAGAGAAGAAAGAGAAAGAGTGGAGGGGAGGAGAGAGGGAGATGAGTCCTGATGATGATAGCGCCTGATGCACACACACACACACACACACACACACACACACACACACACACACACACACACACACACATACACACACACACACACACACACTCTAAGAGTGACAGGTAGAACCCCATAATGGCCAGAACAGACGTTGCTGTGGGACATTCGGCCCAACTGGTGTTCTTCACCCCTGACATGTTGCGTTCTACTCTTCGCCTCTCGCTGCTTTTCTTTCACCAGAGTGTTCATCAGAGACCATACACCTGGTGGGCTTTTTTTTGTCACTGACAGAATCTCAGACGAACACACACAAAGTGAATACACCAGTCAGCCATTAGAATACAACCACAGACAGATGAAGAGAATAACATTGGTTATTCCTTCACATGGGATATATAATAGGAAGCGAATGGACATTTTGTCCTGAAGTTGATGTGATGGAAGCTGGAAAAATAGACAAACATTAGGATGTTTGTGTCAGGTGTTATTTGTCTAGACAACTGGGTCAGAGAATCTCCCTGAATGCAGGTGTTTTCAGTGAAAATGTTCACCTATAAATATTCAAGCAGGTGGTTTCAATGTTTTGGCTGATAGGTTCTTGGTCCAACCATCGCTCCCTCATGACAGGACGACATAATTAAAGCCTGAATGATGATCCTGATGATTGGATCAATTGCACGGTCATGATTTTGAATTGAATTAATGAGCTGTATGGCGCATGTATGGCTCCATTGTTCTGCTTGACCAGAGGTCAGAGGTCACAGCTAGGAACTCGACCAGCTGTAGGATCCGTCTCTCTTTCCTCCCCACGGCTGTAGGAAAAGGCTTGAAATGGAATGTTGTGTGATGTCAGCGTGTCTTTGTGAGCTGGGAGTAGGCGCCGGGGTGCTGCTCAGGGTCGCTGTTACAAACGTCTGAGCTGAGGATGAAGATTCCCGTTTCCCAATGATTTTTTCAAACGTTCATCCTGCAGCCGTTTACTCACTAAAACTCTCTTTGAAGATGATTTTTTTTCTTGGTGGCTTGCCCTGAACTACAAATGCTTCCTAACTGATGATAATCCGCTTCCAGAGAGGAGCTCCTCAAATTCTCCTCTGCCTGATTTTCATTCTCATTTTGACTTTTTGCTGTTTGGTGGATATTAGAGATAATCTTTTACGGAGAAGGTAACTCACCTGGACTCCATCCAGGAAGTTCTTGCTCAGGAAACATGGAGCAGAGGACAGCCGGCGCTTTAGGCAGCGCTTGATTTGCTTTTCATTCGAGTCTTGAACTCAAAACTTGATCATACTTACACTGTAAAAAATTGTACGGTAAGACAAACATCTAGGAAAATGTTATATAGATAAAGTTTTGATAAAATAGCAGAAGAATAACATAAAAATACTGTAATGTTACAAGCAAAACATTTCTAATAGTATTATTCCATCTTTTTGCTGTAATTTATACAAAAATTTACAGTGAAAAACATTTAAATCCCTTCTTTTTTACATAAATTAGATTTTACAATATGACTAACTTCATAAAGGATTCATAAATGCTTTATAATTAGGTTATGAATTAGGTTGCAAACAATTTATAGGTCATTAGTTAACATTTATAAACATCTTATAACATAGTTCTCAATTTATCACTGTGGGTCACTATTTGGCAACATATCGTTAGCAAATTTTAAGGTCATTTTATTTACTTTTCCTGTAAAGAGGCTTTTTTCCGGTAATTTTACCTTCATCATCACCATATTTTTTACAGTGAAATTTAAGCAACCACAGCTGCCGGGATTTTGCCATCAATTACATTGAATTTCTTTTACAACGTAGACATTGTGAGAAGCCAAAATCGTAACCAACATTAAAATTTAATTGATTGTGCCGCCCGGAAGAGCCTCTCTCTCCTCCGTGTCCCAGAGGATCCGATTAAATGAGAAACATCTCCTGGGACTCGTCGCCTGAGTCGAACAGACAGGAAATGGCATCATTCTGTCTGATTTGTGGGATTGATCTTCTCGTAAATCCAATATTTAAGGCTTTAACGGTGGTTGAAACCACTTAATATGCAACAGAAGCCGAGCGTAAGAGATGAAGGCTTGGGTCGGAAAAGATTTTGGCAGTACACTTAAATTATAAATAAAACAAAATATGCTTATATCAAAAAAAAAAAAAAAAAATCCACAGTACAATGGGTTCACTAATTCACAAACGGGCAGGAGGAATATCCTCCACCCAGAGAAGTAAGTTCTGGAATATGTAAACAGTCTGACGCTGTTGCTGTAATTACCCCGGCCCGTTTGTCGTTACACAAACACGACGTGTGAAATTAGTGCTTTCACTCATCCGGTGTGGTAACCGGACCAAAAGCAGTGACAGAAATGGAGGGAGCCATAAAAGAAATCCTCATTTCCCACCATTGAGTTTTATTGTATCTTTAATTAAAGGAGTTGAAGTGGCGACGGCGGCGGCGGAGCGTTCAATCACTGCATACCCGGCTATCTGAAGCGCCATCGCCGTCACACGGAAACATGTGAAGAGCCAAGCAGCCAAGAAGTCATCCTCAATCTGGGCCGAGTAAACATGGAACATATTTGAGCCAACGCTCAATCCGCCCTGTTTATGATCACGACTGTAAACACGATTTTACATTCTGCTCGCTGTCGTCTCTCTCCACAAACAGACCCATCCATGGTTAACAGGAATGTGTGTGTGTGTGCGTCTGTGTGTGTGTGTGTGTGTGTGTGTTTCCTACTGCGCTCATTCTCAACAATAAAATTCCCTTTGTGTTTTTCCGCTGAGGGGGATTCAGACAGCAAACGTGATTTCACTCGAGTCTTTAGGTGGATATTTTCCGTCCTGATTTAAAGTCAGAACCAAATTTTGGATCAGAACTTTTCAAGCACCCTATGACATGTAGACTGCTGGGATGGAACTGCTGACCTGCCGATCTTCCGATCGACCCTCTGAGCGACGGCCGTCCCCAACACCGCCCCCTGGTGGTGCTGCTCTGTTTCGTCCGTATGCATAAAGTTTCAGTATTCAAAATGCGTAAATACGGACAGAATGAACAGACGGAGTGAATGATGGACGTCTTTCATATAGAGCATGATTAAGATGGGATTATTGTTGACTGATACCCCTTTTAAAAAGACTCATAGTGTAGAACTACAAAAATGGACGTCACAACAAACGACAGATACAATCAGAGTTTTTGGTCCGTACTTTTAGTTTAATGAATACTACAGGCTTATCGATACAGATGAAATAGGTAAGTACCATCAGGGGGGACTACTGGGGGAGCCTGTACCCCAGTGGGTTGATTGATCAGCAATAAGCGGTTCAATCCCAGCAGTCTACATGTCCTAGGGTACTTGAGCGAGGTCGTGAACCCCAATATGCTCCCATGGCGTCTCACATGTCCCGCCCACTGCTTCTCAGGGATGGGTCAAATATACTTAGATGTAATGTCATCTTTGTTAGCAAAAGTACAATACTTGCTAATGTCGTGTAGTTTGGCCACAAACTAATTATGAAATGAGAAAGGTCTACGAACGCGATGAGGAAAAAGACAGTGAAGTGAAATAGTATTAGGACACAGGCAATGATGAGTGGAGTTTTAATCCTACCAGGTACTATAATGTATGTAAAGATACTTATTGCATGGTGTGTGAATTTCCAGTGTCATCTTGAAAAAAATTCATCATGTTCCTTTCAAAACTTGTGTTTCAAAAGTGTTGCAAGCCCCGCCCCTTTTGCTACACAGCATAGATGGGGAGTTTTGAAGGTGAGAATTATCCAGTGTTCCTCACCTTTTTAATATGCTATCCAGGTATTCATAGCACACTGCAATTTGACATGCTTATCCAGGGAACGCACTCACACACTTAGGCGAGGACGGCCTATGGAGGACCTGAGATTTGAGACGCAGCGCTGGTCTCTTCCATTTCCTCTCTTCCTCTTATTTCATGCCTGTCTGTCTTTATCTTTCTCAAAACACCTTGACACTCCCCTCACTTTTCAGCAGCTGCTGGCCGTTCACACGGTTCCTCACACACACACATAAACACACACACACACACACACACACACACACATACATGCACATAACCATATTGATATAGTGCAGGGTAGGTTATGCAGAACATTTACATGTGGCTGCTGGCTGATTTGTTGCCTGTTAGGGTAAAACAGTGACAGGTCTCTCTCTCTCTCACACACACACACACACACACATGCACACAGGGACACACACATATCCACTGATATCCAGTGGGACACACTCCTCTATGCATTTTAACCATTATTCTTATTCTTACCCACGCAGCATAGATTAGTAAGGTACTGATGAGCTATATAGTCACACACACATACACACATGCACACACGCACCTTCATGCACATACACTCACATGCAAACACACGCACACACGCACACACTAATTGGTCAGCATCAATCACATATTTCCTTCAGGTGTGTTTTGATAAAACGGCCGCAGCACCTGAATGATGGCCGCCCTCACGGCCGTCTGTCGATCTCTCCCTCCGTATGGTTTCAGTTTGCATCCCCTCTATCTTATATCCTCGGGGCATGATAGTTGCAACAAGGTGGAGTGTGCGGTCCGTCTCAAAACGTGTGTGTTTACACGAGCGTGAAACATTTTCATCCCGCGTGTGCGTGAAAGGAATGGATTTTCTGCAGAGGTAAACTCTGTGAGGTCTTCAATATCAGTGGCACTAACCTGGCTGGTTGTGAAACAAGCCAGCGCTCTGATCTGACATCTCTACGGGGAATACACCCTTTTCTTTTTATCTCTCTTCCTCTCCTTTCATTTTTTTTTTCTCTCCCCCCGTCTCTGAAAATGCAGAAATACCTCATGAATGAGTATGGAAGAATGAAAAACACATGGGCGCAGTAGAGGAGCCTCAGAATGCTAATGTTGGCTTTAGGCTGTGACACACACACAAACGCATATTCACACACAGGAGGCATAAATGTATTTAACAGTATATAATATCTACCTATATCTACAGACTGATGGCGATTTGCAGCAAACTGCAAATCACAATGCAAATCACACACACACACACACACACAAGTGCAGCCGACCAATGGATGGTTGCTTTATAGCCCCGTAAGGTGGGCTATAATAGCAGCAGAGGTGCTAATATATGTGCAGAGGTTTAACATAAATATCACGTTAACACCCAAGGACCCCATTAAGTAACCTTAGCAAGGTGTCAGGGTGTGTGTGTGTGTGTGTGTGTGAGTGGGATTTTGTTCTACCTGTGAGATTTTTGGCGACTGTACTGAAGAGGTGTGTGCAGCTTTATTCGTCCAACCGCTGTATTTTCAGAGACCACCCAAAGCTGGTTCTGTGCCATTTTATTCTACCGTGTAAGGTGACACCATAGCGGCGGTAATTGGTTTGGAATTCTGAATGAAACCTTTCATTGTAACATTCATTTTGTTAACAAAAAGCTGTTGAAAAGTGTTCAGGGAGGGTTTGTTTCCCATGATGATGATGACATCACATCCTTAAAGAAGTCAGGTTTGTTATGGAATCATCCGCCGCGTAAAGGTGTGTGTCAATGCGATAATTCACGGATCATTTTCAAATTCTACACCACAACAGAACTTAGTGTGAGGAAGGACTTGATTGATTTTTGGGAAAGGTAAATTGTATATATCCAACTTTATCTCAAAAAGTTTTCAGGCCATCATTTCTAAACAGTTTTTTCCGATTTAGTTCAAATGTGGCCCATATGGATCAACCTGAGGAGATTTGTCTCTTATAACATAGTCTACTCTAATAGTTCATATTTTACTCATTAGGGGGGCTTACTTATGAAATACACTGTTTCAGACATTACTTTACATTTGAGGAGTTAAATCAGGACTAATTGTACAATGCAGGGGGGATTGGGGTCTTTTTGAGGACAAGCCTTTGCTCTCAGGGCGACAGCATAGGCTAATAAAAACGTATGAAAAATGTTCCTCTGGATCTTTTTTTTTCCATGATAAAGACGAGGTCATTAACTTTCGTGTGACTGCGACACACTGAGTCAATATCGTTGAAGAAAAGATTAAGATGAGACTAAAAGTCATTTGAAGTCCAAAAACATTTTGAACTTCACATGGGTCGAGTGGAACCAGTGGAAACTGATGGAGGTCCCGCTGTTCAAATCCGTTATCCAACTTGGGCAAAAGTGTGTAAGACTCAATGGATCCATTTATGGACCAATGCTGCCAGGTTTGGTACCAGCACCCATTGTGCACTGGTCTGTAGATTCCTGGTAGCTCAGTGTGGAGCCGATCTCTGGTGTACAAGACCAGCGTTCTGGTCCGACCAGCTCTGGAACCTCCAAAATTCTCCTTTAAACTAAAGAACCATCATTAAACAAAAACTGAGAAAAATGAGGAGATTAAAGTTTTGTTAAAATGTGAAAAAGGATGTTGGGTCCAGCAGTTTGGACTCATGTGCTGCCCTTTCTAAGGAGTCGTCACCACAACATCAGCAAAACCTTCTGGTTCTGTCAGAATTGTGAATACGAATGCATACTATAGGACCCGGAAGGTGCTGAACTTGGTGGAAGCCTGCAGCGGTCCTGATGTGTAAATCTGTGGTCCGACCACGCTGGTTCCGTCTGGAGTTTCCCACAGTTTGATCTCTTAAAGACGATGATTAGAGGACTCGGTTTCTGGAACCATCTCAGTCTATTGTCAGACTTTTAGTGGGTGAGAAGCCCGGCTCACTGGGTCGGAGTTGGGAAAGGTTCTACATAAATATGCCAATCAAAACTGTATGTTTTCCCTTAAAGCGACATCATCAAACCCGACACTCTCCTCAAAGCTGCGTTCTGGAACTTTCATCCTGGGTTTATCAGATAATGATAAGATAAGTGTGGTTGGAAACCAGCAAAAATATTGGTTTTAGTCTCGACTGGTTTGAGTGAAACGCTAACAATAACCCGATGTCTTACTCTTTGTTGACTAAAAATAGAGTAACATAAGACTTCTGGTGAAACGCCTGGTCGGACCGTCGCCATAGTAACGGCAGACAAAGACGACAACGCCTGCCGACACGATGTGAAAGGAAAGACCTGAGGAGTTGAAAGCCGGAGATGATCCTCGCTGAGGCGGTTAAGCTCAGGATGTAGATTTGATGTCCTGCAAAGTTACGTCTGCAGCCATGATTCAGATTCAGCGTCACGCCTCCCAGAGAGTCCAGGAGAGCAGTTAACCAAAACTCTGCAAAAGAACCGAAGAAGAAGAAAAAAAAGCATAACTGAAAATCTCCTCTGGTCAGAAGCTCCTTGCGGGAGCGGCACCTGCGACCTTCGACCTCGTTGCAGATCGCAGCACCGCGGCACCTTGAGCTGCGGTCTACCCCGGACCTCCGGTCTGACCCTGAGTTCCGAGGCACGCACACGTTCAGGCGTTAATGTCACACCGGCGAATCCATCAATCTGACGTTAATACCTCCACGCCGGCGCGGTGCCATGTCATCCGGCGTGAGGAATGTTTTCCCTCTCAGCACATCAGAGGGTAAATCTGAAACCCTCGCCGTATTTAAATAAACCTTAATCAGCGACACGGGGAAATGAATTCCACTCATTCTCCTGACACCTCCTCCTCCTCCTCTTCCTCCTGGAACACCTCCTAGACACCTGTGACGGTTCTGGAACCTGCAGCTCTTTCCCCCTCGGATGTTTCAGCTGAATAATAGCCGGACTTGAACGCCCTCGTGTTCTTCAGTGAGATTCACGCCCAGCGGCAGAAAGTTAAAAAAATGAATCGGCTAATTTTGTTCTGCAGTTTTTTTCCGTTATGAAATAAACTCAACTAACAAAAAATGTTACAGCAGCTTGAATGATGATGATGATGGTTCATAGAAAAATGAGAAAATATAACGTGATATAAAAAAGTTAAAGGTCCAGTGTGTAACATTTGGCTCCAGGGGGCGGCGCCGTGAGGAAGCCTGGAGGCTTCAACTGGTTCCGGCCGACCCGGCATGGCCCCCCCGAGTTGGTTCTGTTGCTTTTTCTGCTTTTTCCTTCTTTTCTGAGAAATAATTATGTATGATCCTCATTTTCATCAAAACAAAAAACTTTTTTTTTTTTTTTTTTTAAAGTTAAAAAACTCAGAACTTCAGGAATAAATTCACTTTTTCTAAACAAGCATTAAAAAAAAAATGTGTTCAAAGAGAAACCCCTAAATACCCCCTGAGTCTCGCACACTCAACCTTTAAACATAAACCAGATTAAAGTCTGCAAAACATGGTTTGTAATTATTGGAAAAGATTGACAGCATATGATATATATGAGATTATCTGTTATTAATCCAAAGCTGCAAATGACCCGGTTACAAAGTACCAGATCTTAAAAGAAGATGCTCAAGGCAAAAGTTCTTTATTCCTAGTCAGCCAGAAAATTACAACCATCTGCCGTATTTGGTGTTGTTCCCTCTGAAACACCGCCGTGATGTCACGTTGTGTTCAGACACCTTTCCGTCAGAACCAGAATGAACTTCTTCACAGAATTCTGCTGCACAGCCGGTCTTCTGCTGGATCAAATGACACAGGATAGATTTTGTTTCCCATGTCACAAATTCACCAGTTATCCTTCCTTAGACCACTTTAGTAGAGTCCAACCGCTGGAACCCCCAACAAGACAGCCGGTTCTGAAGATGTTCTGACCCAGTAACCTTACAGTCATTACAGTTACATCTTAACGATGCCTAATTTTCCTGCTTCTAACACCAACTGTAGGAATGCATAAAACCTCCAACCCACTACAAGGACATAATGGTTATAATGTTATGGCTGATTGTGTATTATACGCTTATAATTTACTTTTTAAAGGTTCTCTGTATTTTGAACAACGATATCTGGTAAATTCAAATAATTCAAATATTCACAAGGCCTTCGCACTCAAACTGCTCTTCGTCATCATCATCATCATCATCATCAAATCGTTCATCTCAATTAAATCTACGATATTAAAGTTACTAGCGTGATCCGCTGATCCCAGTCCGACGTTCTCTGAGCTCCAGGAGCCGGGAAGTTTTTTTTTTTAAACTTAACAGACGCCCCAGAAGTCGACGGCATGTTTTGACGATCCAGACACCTCCAACATTCTGTTTTCTTTGATGAGGGATTCCTGCGGACTATGGGGCAACTATCGCCGGGAGGGGGGCACACACACACACACACACACACACACACACACACACACACACTCTTAGAAATGGATAGCTGTGGGGGGAAACGCACACATAAACAGGCAGACACACACTGAACGTGTCTGGGCGGGGAGCAGATGGAAGCTGGCTTTGATTGCTCTGTTGACCTCTGACCTCAAGGTGAAAAGGTACCAGAGGGTTCAGCAATACAAACACACAAAGTGGCACAAACCCACATACACAAACTCTCTCTCTCTCTCTCTTTTTTTTCCTTTTCTTTACACCCACCCTCCAGCGGTTTGCAGGAAGATCTCGCTTTTTGGGCCACTGTGTGTCGGAGGGGGAGGGGGGTCGCAGGTCACGTCTCGCCGCATGGAGGTTAGGATCACTACCAGCTGGATTCACTTTGATCTATGAGCAAGCGGAGGGAGAGAGAGAGAGAGAGAGAGAGAGTGGGAGAGAGGGAGAGATCAGAGTGTCAAGGTTCTACCTCTGCCTACATCTGCTCGTCTGTCACAAACCATCATTGGGCCGCTGAGACGTTAAGACCCAATAACAGCAGGCATGAGCTGGCGCTCTCTTCTTCTACAGCCATAATATTTGCTCTAGGTGAGAGGGATTGAGGTTGTCTGTTCCAATAACTTTAAATACAACTCCATATCCCATCAGGCACTTCTGCATAGGTAAGAGGAAGGAACTGATGATTTCAACATTTGGGCTGAGAAGTTCTGACTTTATGTCTCCGGGATGAGGCCCATTACGGCGCCGTCCCGCTTCCTCACAGGTGCTGCAATAAAAAATTCTGATGTTCCTGGACTCAAAGAATTATTATATCCCCGAAAAGTCGGGAATATTGTGGAATCGCTGTCGCCGCTGTGTTAACCTGATAACTCAAACAAAACATTTCATGGATCATTTTATGATTTTTGAACCCAACAGACCTTAATGTGAGGAAGAACTGGGCTTGATTTTTACAAAAAGGCGTTTTCAGAATTCCGCTTTACCTCCAAACGTTTTTGGGGGCAATCATTTCTTGAGCTTTGATCTGATTCCATCCAAATTAGGCGAATAAGAATCGACCCAAGGAGATATTTCTCTCATAGTTCTTATTTTATAGTTCTTATTTTATAGTTCTTATTTTATAGTTCTTATTTTATAGTTTGTATTTTATGGTTCACTCGGGGAAGCTGTTTAATTTTTAAACACAAGTCACTGTCTGTCGAGCGTAACTTCCTAAACGTTCGGTTGGTTTGAGTCAATATGGACTGTTTGATTTTCATCATAGAGTCACATTTAATTTGAGGAGTTCAATCAAGGGGATTCCCTGTACAACGCAGTGGATTAGGGGCCTTTCTAGAGACTTTTCATCAGACCCGTCAAACCAAATTCCAATCCTCACCTTGTGGCGAGGGCTGCCTTTTCCTCGACTGATGAGTGGAGGCTCCAAAAACAAGATGGTTCGTCCTCGCAATTAGAGATGCGATCCGGTCCGGTCCAAAAAACATCTTCCCTTCTCTTAGTCTTGTGAGTCTGGGTTTGCGTTTCCCATCGCCACTCCCCCTTTTAACGCCACGGATGACCATTCCCATTCAGTGTTAGGAAAAACTCTGGGGGATTCCCTTCGTGGTCAACCTGAGAGGAGACCCCGCGGTTGACCTGGACTTTTCTAGAGGTCTATATATCCCATCTGGTCTGTTAACTCCACCGGGAGGAGCTGGAGACCATTGCCGGGGAGAAGGACGTCTCGACCCGATGCCAACACGACTTACGAGTAGACATGCAGAAGAAAATGTAGGGATGGAAATCATATCATGAGAGAGATCTGCCCCCGATGCATCATGGGAGAAAAATGAAGAATATTAAATTGTTTTTGCCGGTTTGTGTCAACAAAACACTGTCGTACGAATCCAGAACTTTTTTTCTTTTTTTAAATGAAAGGAAAAACCTTCATGTAAACAAGACGATGTTTCATGTCCACCTCTGGGAGGTCTGACAGGCAACAACATCTGGCGGCGACCCAGGGTGTTAAAAGTTCTGTGCAGAGCTGACAACTTTATTTGTTCGTCTCTCTGTGACGTTTTTACTTCTGCCACAGCGTGAGAGATGTTTGCATCAGCGACTCCCACCAGATCCTTCCAGCGGATCCACTCCAGACTTTAGTTTAGTGAAAGTAGTTCATTTTGATCGGACGTGAGAAACTTTCTGTTGATACGAAGGAACAAAAGTAGCGAACGAGGTGAATCCTGTATCTTCTGTTTAAAGCTGACTATAGGCTGAAACGACGTTTAAACTTCGGACCTAACCGATGAATTCTCCCGTCGTCAGCGGTGAACGGTGACTGAGTACTTCTACTCCGGTCCTGGATTTAAGGACAAATTAAATCCGGTCCTGGATTTAAGGACAAATTCGAGATACAGGTATTTCACTCCATCGTTTCCATTTTGGCCCATTTTATACTTCTCTGAAGATAAATAAACTGTTTTATTTAAGGTCGTAACACCGGCAGCTCTGGTTGCCAGAATTTACCGTAAAAGATACGGTGACCGTGTGGCAAATACGGTAAATTGGAAAAAATATGTTTGAGTTGTACGAGAACTTTACATAAAAAAAACGTAAATTACACTAAATTCAGACTAATGCATAGACAATAATATAATATATAATAATATATCAACTCTGACAGATCTTCAGATCTGGTTCTGTACACTGTAAAAATTCTACGTTAAAAAATTACAGTAACATAAACTGTCAAATAGCAACTTTAAGATCCTAAAACATTTTATTACTTATGCTACTTTTATGTATTTATATAAATATATATATATATATATATATATATATATATATATATATATATATATATATATATATATATATGCTGTTTATTACTTCTTTATTTTATAGTGAAAACAACAACCTTTGATAAAATAGCAGAACAATAATATAGATTTTACTGCTCCGTTCATTATAATTACAGTAAAGAAAAAGTAAATTTAGCCACTTAGAATAACATCCCTTCATTTTCTACAGAAACAAGACGTTACAATTAAAGTATGTATTTGTGAAATTTACAAAGATGTGTCTAAAGATGTGTGTTTTTAAATGTTTGTGATAAAACTGAAGGGTGGTTGAGAGTATTCTTCATTTCCTATCCTCGGTAAACTATTTTAAAAAAAAAGCAATGATGTTATAGATTATAATACTTAATAGCACAAAGCAGTCAAACTAATAATAACTAATAAGTTAATGTCATTAATGCAGCAGGAATATTTTCATAAATCCTCATAAATGATAATAAAACGTGAAAACAGGCGGATTTTACTTCTACATTTATCTGATATTACTTCAATACTACTGCTTTAGTACAGCTTTGAGTGCAGTTTTACTCGTAGGGGGGTATTTTCGGTAAAGTACTTGTACTCAAGTAAATCCTTTAGTAGAAAATTCTCCATAAATTTTCACACTGAGTTTCCCGAAATGATCAAAAACTGTGTTTTTGTGAAGCTCACAGGAAATAACTCCTTTTTTTCCCCCCTCAATCCTGACAGGAACAATGTAATTGTCATGTCGAGTAATCTAAACAGTATGTTTGTTGGCTAAACGCTCTTCTACCCCCCCCCCCCCTGACACGTGGCCCCTCCCACTCTGTGTGTAACGGCTGCCCTTATCAAAGCTGTTTATATCCGCGCCCGGATCTGATCCGGCCCGTGTGTCATGTTTACCGACCCGTCGGCTCGTTTACCGGCAGAGGCCTGTTAATTTTCTGGTTATAAAAGCCGGGCGCCGCGTCTCATCTCGCTCCCACCTGACTTGGCGGCGGACATCAAACGGAAACAGAGACGTGTGACTTTACGGCCGCCGGCCCGACCCGGCAGCCTCTGGGAGCGTCTGGACGGAGATGAGTGTGCGTGCTGGTGGCTTGACGGCGTCTGTTATTGATGCAGGGATTATCCTAACATGCTGCAGCTGCGTCCGTCAGTCTGCACTCAGCTCTGTCTTCATTAAGGCTCTGATTTACGGGCAAACGCCAGAGAAAACAGATTTAGTTTTCACGCGGGATGAAGCCAAATTCTCCCTAAAGTCAAAGAACTCTCTCCGACCCGTTCTTGTAACTTTTGTCCGGACTGAACAATAGACAGGAGGGGCGACTTTTCATTCTTCACACGTGTTTTTGCTCAATCTGATTTGTTCAATGTAAAAATGAATGTAACTTGATTACTTTCCATTACAGTTGCATCCACTTAAAGGTGCGGTGTGTAAAATTCATTTGGGTTGAGGTTCCCCCCTCCCCTATCCAATGATTTGGGAAGAATTTAATGGTGCCTCAAAATGCCAAAATGATGTCATCCTCATTATTGGATAGTATTTATTAGCTTGTTCCTAAAGAAACTGTATTTGGATGTTATACAGTATCAACGAAAAGTTGGGGAGACTCTTTGGCGATAACTCGAAAACTATTTCATGGATCCTTTTCAAATTTAATGTTCGTATAGACTTCAGTGTAAGGAAGAACTGGGTGGATTTTCAGACAAACTTAATCATATTTAACTCACCTTCAATAACCACAATCTTTGTTACATTGCTGTTTTAGTGAAGGTGTTGGGGACCCAAGGGAGGAGAGAGGGAGCAACGAGGTCCTGGAGGATGGGGTGGGGGAGGGGGGGTCACTGTAAAGCCTGCGGTTAGTCACCTTCATCCCTGAACCTTCCCAAGCCGACCCCCTGCAGAGGTTATGCTCCTAGAACGGGCCTTCAAAGTGAACCCCGCAGACAGAATACCCCGATGCCAGTAACTCATTTATGTAGGTCCTCATGTTTTGTGGGGGGGGGGGGGCCGGGTGTTGGTAAGCTGAGCTTGTATGTTTGCTTGGGTTTTTCTTCGGGTACTCCGTCTTCTTCTCTCTGTCCAGAAACTTTCAATGCAGGTGAAGTGGTGACTCTCAATTCTACGTGAGTAAAAGTGTGAATAACAATTTGCTCCTGTTTGTCCGATCTGGAATGAAATGACGACTTGTCCAGAGTCCAACGTCAGCTGGGGTAGGCTTCGGTGTGATACAGGCCTGATTAAGTTTCTTCAGACAGACTCTGTGTGTGTGTGTGTGCGCACCACCTCATTAGTGTCATTTCACTAAAGTCTGACTGAAAATACCCACAGCAGAGCAACTATTACAACACAGCAGGTCACTGTTCATCGCCTCCAAACAGAACCCTCCCTCTCTCTCTCCTGTCAGTCACGCTCGCTCGCTCACTCACTCTCTTCATACGTCATACCTTTTCAGACCCCTCCTTCTCCGCCTCTAATGAGCCTCATTACCCGATGAAGATCTCCGTCCAACCCCTAATGGTTCGGTTATTACAGGTTACGCCGCGATTTAGAAACATAGAGCCAGTTTGTGTTTTCATCTGTGTTTGTCTGTCTGTTGGCAGGAAAACACAAAAACCGCTTGATGGATTCTGGTGGGAGTCGGTCATGTGGCCCATATCTACTTGTTATGATTCGGAGCAAAGGGGAGAGTTGGGAGATTTTGCAGACTTGCTTTGACGGCAGCTGGGGGTTAGGAGGTAGAGGAGTCATCCACACCTAGGTTTGTGGTTTGATCCCAGGTCAGTGGGTTCAACAAACTAGTCCCACTACATCAAAGTATGTAATTTTCTGACAATTAGTACATTCAGGATGGAACTCTCATCCAGCATGTGACGTTTGGACCTCATTGGACATGGACAGTGGAATTCTAACCACCTCAGATATCATCCTGAAAATGGCGATAGTCGACACGCTGCCGTGGTCGAAGCGCCGACGCCATGTTGAAGCTCTCGATAACTTATCATCCTAAAGGTGTCAAGACTCTACAGTAGAATTATGAAGCCAATCGAGAAAAATCTCTAGGAGGAGTTTGTGAAAGTACGACATGTGGAAAATGAAACAGAAAAGGAGGAACAACCCGAAATGGTCGATTATGGGTTCTGATTAGGTCAGAATTCCAAAAAGACCTTTTTGTAGATGTTGTCTTGATAAACATATGGACTAAAATGTCATACTGGTATGTTAAAAGGTACATTAGCATGTCTACCAAACCCAATCCTTACTCCACAATCATTATTATTATTAATTATTTACCAATAAATTAATAAATTATTTACCGAAAAATAAAGTCGTAGACTGAAGAATTACTGGAAGTAATGAAGAAGCAGAAGCAACAGCCAGGCTAAAAACGTGTCTCAGGGTTTTTCTCCTAAAAAAAAAAAAGGTCCTTCTGATCCTGAGGCAGATCGGTCCGAAGGAGGGTGAGTGTGGCTGTGGTTCAATTCCCCAGGTTGGGTTTAGGTTTTTTTGGATGGCTGGTAGGCCAGCTGCAGAGTATCAGAGGATCCACTTGGTTCACATCTGGGACACGTGTCTGAAGATGGTTCCAGACCGTTCGGTGATTTCCACATTCTAGTGGTTGGTTTTCATGGCCAAGTAGTCGTATGTATCCTGGGACTACACTGATGAGCCATAACATTATAACCACTCAAGTTGAAGTAAAGAATAGCATTGATTTTCTCGTTACCGTGGCAAGTGTCAGTGGTTTGGACATATCGGGCAGCAAGTGAACATTTGGTCCTTGAAGTTGATGTGTTGGACTGCAGATTGACTCAGACTGGGTCGGACCATTTCCAATTCTGCAGGGCTTGTTCGCTATGTGGTCTATGGAAGGGCGACTTCTGAACCGGCGAAGGGACCATGGTCACCCAAAGCTCATTGATGCAAGTGGGGAGCGAAGCCAAAGTGGATGTTGGTGGATCCCACAGAATAGCAACTTTAGCAGAAACTGCTGAAAAAGTCCAGATAGAAAGATTTCAGAACCCACAGTGGATATGAGAGGCTGCTGGTTATAATGGTATGGCTGACCGGCACATTTCTTTCAGTGGCAGTGACATAATTGGGAAAGTGAGCTGAGGTTTGCCCCCTCTGAGCGGAGTTGCAGGATGTTTTGGGAGGAGTTTCTCTATAAGTCATAGCGGTGGCTATGATCCTCATTATTATTATTATTATTAGCTCCGTCTTCCACCAACAGAAACATGTGTTTTCAGTGTTATTCTAAAAAAAACACAGGGACTGGCCCCGGCCTTTAGTTGTGTGTGTGTGTGGGTGTGTGTGTGTGTGTGTGTGTGTGGGTGGGCATGTGGCTAGGGTGGGTATTTGCTCGTACAACCTCGGCTACTACCAGCTCTTTGAATCTATTCATTTAATGTTACAAGACAGCCGCTAGGCTAACGTTTACTCTTAATTCAGCCTCTATATGTCGGTTATAATAGGGCTAACGTGAGCTCAACTGGATCCTGGATCTGGTCTAGTAGACACGGATCTAGAGTTTGCTCGTGGATGTGCATGCGGCCTTTCTATGAGCGGAGGTGTGCGGCTGGGTGGAGAACCTCTGATGACACACGGAGAGGAGGCAGCTGCGCTCCAGATGTTCGGCACAGAGTCACGTCTGAATCCCATTTGTTGTGTCGGCGGTGGACATCAGGACCAGTCCGGTCCACCGCGGCTGACCGGTGGACTGGTTGGCCTCGGATCAATCAAAGCGATGCAAATGCATGCAGCTCCGCGGCGGTAGGAGATTAGATGCAGCGTCACACAGTTTGAATTTATCCCCTCCGTTGGGACCCAAACCTATAAATTACCTGAAGCGCGGCGGCGCTCAGTATTTAATGTTGTTTTTCATGGATCGACCTGCAGACGGTAATGGAGTGTGATGTTAACATCCACAAAAACAAACGTTCGAATTAGCCCGGGAGGTTTTTCTAGTAAACAGTCGGACTGGTGTTGACTGTGCGGTGGAAATATTCAAAGTACTACCTCAAGGTTTTTAAAGCATTTCATCAACAAGGGGGTTGGACGATATTTTCGCCTGAGTTTGTCCATTAGTAGGATCACACAAGAACTGCTTGAAGGACTTTAATGGAGCTAAGGTGTGTGTTTTAAAGTTTAAAGGAATCATATGCTGACGGAGACACGGTTTGTTTTTGCTGCATTCTTTTAAATATGCGATTAGCTTCTACATTGTTCAGATCTGTCGTGTAATAGAGATTCAAACGGAACTTCCTCTTTGGACTGGACTTACGCTATCGTTCCAGACAGCAAAGGTTTGTCCCCGAAAAGCTCCATATCCCCTGCGTTGTGCAAGCAATCCCCCCGATTGAACTCTTCAGTTTTAAATGGGAAGTTCTTTCCAAAAACTTTTTTTTCATAAACATAGAAAACTCCTACTTGTGAGTAATATATGAACTACTAGGGTAAAATGTGATATTTGCAATACAATCTCCTTGAGTCCATTCATATCCACCGAATTTGGACCATATGGGACAAACGGTTGAGACGTAACTTCTCTTTCTGTAAAATGCTCCCCCTACTGGGTAGAATTTGAACTATCAGAGTCGACGTTGAAGTGTACAAGATGGATCTACTCAGTTTTGATGTCTAGATGATTGGATCACGGCTTTTACAGACGGGTATTACAGAGGGGTTAGTTGGGTTTCCCCGGTCAGCAGTGGTTAGTGCCCGTCTGAGTGATAGTAGGTAGGTACCCGGTGTCACTAGTGATCCCAGTGATACTGGGAAGTGAAGGTTGGTCAATGTTGTCAGAGCCACCTTTGCACAAACTGCTAAAAAAGTTCATGGTGGTTCTGAAAGAATGCTGTCAGAACAAACTGGGTTTTGTTGGCAGAAGACAGACTTAACATTAAGCAGGTGTTTTTTTATTGTTATGGCTGATCGGTACGTTCCGGATTCTAGGTTTTCATGGTCAAGCAGTCACATTATCAGGTTCAAACTTTCGTGGGTTTTACGTTTTACGTGCAAAGGACTTAGTGGGGAAACCGAGCCGCCGTGGGAAAAGTTTAAGCTCTCTGGGTGCTGTCAAGTTTTAAAAAATATTCCTGCACCTGCATCATTTGGTGTCCTGGTTAAATCTTTCACAGCAGTTTTCTTCTGCACTCACTTGTTTAGATCATTACGGCGACCAACCACTGATCATCTGGTGGTCCATCAATCCAACCATTTCCTTACACTTATGGGTCACGGTGGCAGAAGGTTAAGCAGGGTACCCCAGATGTCCCTCTCACCAGCTCATCCTGGGTGATCCAGAGACATTCCTGGGTCAAAGGTGATATGTAATCCCTCAAACCAAGTTTGGGGTCTACCTTAGGGTCACATCGCAGGAATCGTCCAAGAGGAAGCACGCTGGAGCTCATGGGGGGGGGGGATTCAGTGCATTTGAGCATGGGATCTATTTCAGGCTCCTTCAAGCTCGTCAACATATCTCCACGCCAACCCAACTGCCAACTGTCGGAGATGATAGTTGGATCATCTCCGACTATATATCTATCCAAACATATTCATATATTATATACAATGCCAAACCCTCAAAGTTTCAATGCCACCCGAAGAAAATGTGTCCAGATCCACTCCTGCCTTAGAGTGAGCAAGAAGTGGATGGATTTGAAAGTTCGGTTGTAAATTTCTGACACTAGGGGGAGCTTTACCTGAAAATGTTTTTCGACTTTACCTCCTCATTGGTGGTGATATTTAGTCCAAATTTGGTGCGTATGAATTTACTACAGGACATGCTTTACTCTACTAGTTCATGCCTTGTACAGAAAACACTTTGGCGGTCTGAACTTCTAGCCATTGGTCCAATTTCCTCCAAATTTAGTGAATATGAATCAACTTGCGGATATCTTTCTTATTTCATTTACTCTAGCAGTTCATATGTTGTGAACTGATGACTGTTAACCTGTTTTACGTACATAACTCAAAAGACATTCCATGGATCATTTTCAAATCCTTTAACGTCATAGACCTCGGTGAGAGGAAGAACTGGATGTCATTCTGGAAAGTTTTGGTTGCACATAACCGATACTAGCAGGAGATTTATCTCTATAAGTTTCCGTGCCTGAGAACTTTTGCTGATTAAGATCTGACTTGAATAGTTTTTTATTCCAATTTACTCCATTTGTTTCAGGAGTTCATTCATGGGGCTTTTCATGGATATACCGTTTCTGTCGGGGACAACAGCATAGGCCTAGTTTCCTGGAGCTCCTGACCAGAGCCGATGGAACGGTGGTCGCGTAAACCCTCATGTTTTTACAATCAGATTGAAGCGTAAAGATTCATTAAAAAACAAAAAGGTTGCTCCAGATTCACATCAGTCTTCGCATACATCTTTAAATTACCATGAATATTTCATGCGTTCAGCTTCACGTATTTATAAAGAGGGAAAGGAAAGATGAAACAATGGCAGGAACGTTCAAACTGGGGATAAACTCATGGAGGACCACGCGGGGTTCCGGACCCAAATTGAAAAATCATGTTTGTATTAATGATCCAGTCAATCATGCGGCGCTCTCGGTTACATTTACGTCATTTTTAATCAGTACGTATGGTCTTCTGTATAATAATGGCTCCAACAGCTCCACCTGACATCAGACCACCTGCTGAACTCATATATCTCCCCCCACATCTCCATCTGTCTACCCCCCCCACCCCCCCCACAATGTTCTGTCTGTATCTGACTGATTGAGCCGTATGTAATCTAACACCCATCTGTTTTGTGTCGGCTGTTAAAAACCAATGCGGTCCAAATTAAGCTGCTTCACGCTACGTCTAACTGACGTATGGCGCACATGGATCGGTATGAGGTGGCCCGGTCCGGACACTTAGCGGGGGCAGTTAAAAACCCCTTCCAGGCTGGATTAGACTTTCTTTCACGCTGTGTCACACTTACTGAAAGCCAAAAATAAACATTATTTGATGGAACCACGGCAGGATTAATGCTCGTAGATACGGTCATAATGCGAAGTTTCGGCGGACGCATACACAGAACGTAAACATAAATCTACCCGTTGTAAATTGTTCCCACATCTCCTTTGGCTTTGTAATGATTTTTCTGCCTCTAATTATGTCCGCCTGCAGCATTTGGAAGAGGTCATTTATGTCGAATCTTACGGAATGCCTTAAAGGCTAACGCATTTTTCTGCATTTTAAAGTTCTTACGCAAATGTAGTAGATGTTTTAATGGAGAAACCTAATGGAGAAAGGCCTTCTGCCTTGTTCCCACATCTTTTCTCCTAAGTTATGCTTTTCTGTCTCTCAATGACTCCAAAATGGAATTTCCGAAGAGGCCATCCATGTCTAATCTCGCAGAACGTTTGCAATTAGAAATAAAGGAATTTTTTTTCTAGCGTTTTTAAGTCCGAATGTTAAATAATCAGATTCTTCATGGGAACTTTATCGGGGCAACCTCTAACTCTCTAACTCTAACCTCTTAACTTCGTGTGACAACAAAACTTAGAAAAGGCGTCCAAGTCTTACAGATTTTTCTTCATGGCTATATTACGTTGGAGATTCAGTTGATTTTTTTTTTCTTCCGCAGAAAACCCAATGGCCACCCCCATTGTTTCCACATATCAATAGTTCCACCTTTACTGTTTCCACACTTCTTAACGGTTCCCTGTCTCTAACAATGTCCAAAAACAAGGGACAGAAGGGGTCTCACACGTCAACTTCCGAACTTCCGACTGGAATTCAAGAGATTTCCGCCAGAGATTATGACGGTCCAGTGGATATGAAGGTCAACTTCTACGCAGATGACACGCGTTCAATACCCTCAGGTGCTTCTTTATTCAACAATGAAATGCTTTTTCTGGACTTTGATTCTCCGATGTATCGGAGAGGTTATGTCATCAACCACGATGGTTAGTTTCTCTGTTAGTAGGAAAGTTCTCTCAAGAGTTGTGTCATGAATTTCAATGACATTTTTGTCCAGGGCTGAGTTTTTGGATAAACATGTTTAGATTGTAATTCCTCCACTTTGCATCGTTATTCTCAAAGGTTGAATCAGAACCGACTGGACTTCTTGGGTAATGTATGAGTTAGTCGGTCGCTGGAGATTCTGGATAGTTCTGTTCTGTTTAACATTGAGATTAGTTGCTAGTTGCATTGAATTAGCATCTTAATTAGCATTGAGAGCAACTCCCTTGTTGATAAAGCTGAGTTACTGTCAGCTGGGATGGGCTCCAACCCCACTCAACCTTACGGAGGATAAATTCACGTTTTGACCTAACCTGGAATCTTTTCATGAAGTTAAGGTTTTAAGTCGCGGTTTGACAAACAACCTTCTATTTTGTCTTTAGTTTTGGACATGATTTTTTTCTAACAGCAGAGAAATGGCTGCGTGAACCAGATAAGAGCGACACAACCACGGCGAGCAAATGATGTGTGACGGCGGAGGCAGATGTGACGTTCCTTCAGGCCGTCGTTACAAACCTGCGTCCGGATTCTTGGGACAAATGTCGCTCCGCCCGGTCTTCGCTCGTTAACGTCTCCGTTGTTAGAGTTAAAAACTCAGAGTTTGTCATTTTTTTTTCATCGACCGTCCCATTCATCATTTAAAAAAGACATGAAGCTTTTTGTCTCCAATCTTTGTCTCCTCCCCCCCTCCTGCTCTTTATCTCTCGCCCCTTCCTCCTCTCTGGTTCTCCCTCCCTGATTTTTCCTCCCGGGTCGGGTCTGGCAGTGATCATACACGCTGATAGCTCTCAAACCAGCAGAACTAATGCAGAGCAGAGGAGCCGCCGTAACGCCGACCGGCAGCGGAGGAGGAGGCGGAGACGAGGAGTTAATAACGGAGGGGCAGGGAGAAAGTGGGAGACGGGGGAGAGATGAGAGAGATTGTGTGTTGAGGTAATTCATCGCCCAGAGGAATGAGGCGGGTGTGACAGAGGGAGGAATAAAAGGGCGACAGTCATAATCCAAATATTTGTGCGCTCGGAGGTGAAGGCGTATCTTTGTTATCGCTGGACATCAGGTTCTGATTTCATGTTCTATAGAGAGCAGCTGGGTCTGAACGGTACCACCCTCCATCGCTCCATCTTATCCTGTTATCATCATCCATTCATCTCTTCATCTCTCCTCCCAGCCATCTATCCATTCATCCATCCATCCATTCATTCATCCATCCATCCATCGATCCATCCATCCATCCATCTAATCATTCATCTGCTCATCCATGTATTCATCCATCTAATCATCTACCCAGCCATCTATCCATTCATCCATCCATCCATTAATCCATCCATCCATCCATCTATCTAATCATTCATCTAGTCTTTCATCCATTCATCCATTTAGTCCTTCATCCATTCATCCATCCGTCCATCTATCCATCTAATCATTCATCTGCTCATCCATGTATTCATCCATCCATCCATCTATTCATCCATCTATTCATTCATGTAGTTGTTCATCCATCCATCTATTCATCCATCTATTCATTCATCCATCCATCAATTTCATCCATCCATCTATCAAATATTCATCCATCTATTCATCCATCTAGTCTTTCATCCATCTATTCACTCATCTAGTCTTTCATCCATCTAGTCATTCATCCATCCATCTATTCATCCATCTAGTGTTTCATCCATCTATTCATTCATCATCCATCAATTTCATCCATCCATCTATCAAATATTCATCCATCTATTCATTCATCTAGTGTTTCATCCATCTTTTCATTCATCTAGTCTTTCATCCATCTAGTCATTCATCCATCCATCTATTCATCCATCTAGTCGTTCATCCATTCATACATCTGACTCTTAAAGCGATAAGTCGACACATTTACTTGTATTAGAGGCATTATTGACGGTATGGAGGGATGAAAAGAGACATTAAGTTTCTTTTCATCCCTCCATAAAATCCTCCAGCTTCATCCCCTCCTCTGCTCCCCCCCCCCCCCCCCTTCATTTAATCTTATTCCCATACTTCCTCCCTCTTTTTTTTAATATCGGGCTGTTTCCCATTAAAACAGCTGTGATTAAACGGCGAGATCTGACTTTCGTTTAGCGAAGATTCTAGAAGCCGACGATGACTAGCAGATGTTGACGGAGGCGGGAAAGACGGAGAGTGAGAGAGAAAAGGAAAGACAGGAGGAAAGGTAGAGAAAAGGTGAGGGGAAAGGTTCGTATTAGAGAAACACCGGCGGAGGAGAAGGTGTTGAAAGACGGACTCTACCTTTCTGTGGAAAGACTTTCTCCGTTAGTTTCTGTCGGCTAATGGAATGACAGCTTTTCATTATTGCTCCGCATTCTTTTCCTGCCATATCATTTTTTTCTTCTTCTTCTTTTTTTCTTCTTTCTTCTTTACGGCTCTGCTTTCTCTCAATGTTGAGCCCAATCCGATCCCGCTCCACTGGCGCCGAATCAAAGACCTACTTGGATTAAAAAAAAAAAAAAAGCATCGCCATCAGCCTCTTTCTGTGTGTCACATCTATCTTACTCTTCCTCCCACCTCCGCTTCCTCCTCATCCTTTCATCCCGACCCGTGTGTTTGTGCGTATAAACACGTATAAACACACAAATACAGACGCGGCGCCGCGGCGCCCTCGCCGGTGTCCGTCGGTGGTGATGAGTCGCAGGTGTTGGTTCTGGATTCAAACGCACGCACGGAAACTCCTGGATGATAGGTGTGATTTATGGGACTGGGACCAGCGGGCTGCTGGAACAACACACACACACACACACACACACACACACACACACACACACACGTGTGTGGCGTGAACACACACTCGCTGCATTTTTGTCTGACACGGCTCCGTTCAGACCTTAAAGATGAAGTGATGAAAACGGGTCCTGGTGGAAAATGCACTCATTCATCTCAGGAGGAGCTTCAGCCTCGTGTTTCCGGCGCCCGCTGAAGCGCCTGAAACATCATTCCTGCACCGACCGCCGCCGGATTATCAATCCTCTCACTGTCAGACGGCCGCAGGAGGGAAGATGGATGTCGTGTGTCAGGGTTTTTGATGCAAAGTTCTGGACCTCGGCTCAGAGGGGACCCTGGAAAAAAAAACGATCCGCTTCGCGTATAAGTCAAAAATAAGGAATTCAAGGTGTAAAATCTGAACAAATCTGCCATTAGAACGAGAAACAAGACGTGAGATTTACATAGTGAACTATTCCTTTAAGTGTATTTGACTAATATTAGGACGTGTTCTATAATATCTGCATTCTCGCATGTATTTTCTTACTTTTTTAAAATTATTTAATCCTCCTAAATCCTGCTTTTAATCTCTTTCACCACCTCATAAATTCCCTCCTGTCGAGATTCACGAAGCCTCCAATCTATTAAGTAGAAACGCTTTTCTAGATTTAACACCAAAACTTGTGTTTAAATAAGATTATAATCATATTCAAGCATTTGAAGATGAAATTTCTCTTTGTGTTAGCTGGAAATACCGAATTTGAGCTTTTGAGATATTTTGCGTGGATAATATAAACATTGGTATTTTATTCCGTGACCCATAAACTACAGTCGACAACTTTTCACCTCTTGGGTAATTTTGACTCGCCGAGTCAGCAGAAACCATCTATAAAAGGGAGAGCAGACAATAGAACGTAAAAGCAGCTTAACTGCCATGTGGTGCGGAAGGAAAACGACTCAATCTGTCAGAGTTGGTAAACGTGTCTTCGGTTCTGATGGAAGTGTTTCTGAGCCTGGATGTCCCGGGGTGTGCCGGACTGAAAGAGTGTTTTGGACCTCGTCTATCTATTCACAACCGACTCCACATCCATCAAACGACATCCAGCGTTCCACATGACGGTTCGTCTTCTCCGAATCTCATTTATCACTTCTGCTCCCCGATGGACGTTCCGGGTTATAGTCCGACCCGATGGACGCGTGTCTTAAAGGTCCAACGTCGTCTTATTCAACGCTCCTCAGGATCGAACCTCAGCATGTTGTTGGGCGATGGAGGGAAAGTAAAGGAGTTCAAAGTTATCCCAGAGGCTGTTTTTGAACAGCGCGAGAGAGATTTGAACCCACGACCCCTCGCAGTCAGCTCCGGTCTGGCCGCCTACAGACAGACCATTAGTACTACTGTCAGTGATAATTACTCCCCGCAGAGATCACACTTTTCTCTCTCGGTTCGCCGGTTTCATTCCTCCGCCTGCTTCTTCCTGTCTCCTCGCTCTCTGCTGCCTCCACTTATCTGCGGCACTGGACGCGGAAAATGATCGGTTGTTTTTTTCCCCCTTGGTGTCTCTTTTTTCTGCTTCCTCTTTATCATCGGCAGTTCACGCCGCCGCTGTTTTATGTCAGTCAGACCAATGCAAAGAGACAGAGAGAGAGAGAGAGAGAGAGAATGGAACCAGAACCTTGCTGATCTAGGAACAAGAACCGCCGGCGTTAGCAGCTGGGGCGGGATTATAGTTTGCAATCAAAACATCACGACCTCCAGTTTTAGATCTGCAGATCGTAAATTGACGACAGAAAAGATTCAGGCTGAAGCAATGGATGCTGCAACCCTGATCGTTGACTGACATGCAGAAGAAATGCGTCGGAGGTTCTTGGACTAAGTTGGTTGTTGGAGCGGTGAACACTGAACAGGACAAGTTGACGTGATACGATGAAGAGGCTCTAGTGCCTCTTTTACATCTGGTGTGACGATAGAACTTATGTAATATAATAGAATGTTCTGGTGCCTCTCCCACCTTAAGACGTGGCTCCAGTGCTAATAAGGCGCTTCTAATGACGCGCTGTAGAAATTTGGCTCAAGTGTCTCGGTGATGCCATGAAATGGCTCTTCTTCTTCTTCTTCTTCTTCTTCTTCTTCTTCTTCTTCTTCTTCTTCTTCTTCTTCTTCTTTGGGAGTCTACTCTTCTTCTTCCCCCCTAAAGAGCTTCGGGACCCATGATGAGGCTCTAGTTATTCTGTGATGTAATAATGTGTCTCTAGTGCATCAATGACATCATGATGTGACTCTAATGTCTCTGTGTTTGAATACTGTGACTCTCGTGCCTTCATGACATAAGGATGTGACTCTAGTGCCTCCTTGACATAAAGATATTGCTCTAGTGGCTCTACGACATAAAGATATTGCTCTAGGGCCTCTATGACATAAGGATGTGACTCTAGTGCCTTTGTGGAATAATAACGTGGCTCTAGTGCCTCTATGATAAAATTATGTGGCTCTAGTGCCTCTATGACATAATGATATTGCTCTAGTGCCTCTATGACATTAAGATGTGGCTCTAGTGCCTATGTGACATAAAGATGTGGCTCTAGTGCCCCTCTGTTATGTAATACGGTTGTAAACACTTTTAAAGAGTAAGAGGGAAAATAACCAAGGTGTGTTTTCAATAAACAAAAAAAGGCAGAAAGAAGGTTTTTGTGGAGAAGAGTGGAAACTCCACCATTACCGTTTGTAGCGAGGGGGGGGGGGGGGCGTTTGTTTGCTGCTAAAGTGAGCACTACTTCACGGGTGGGTTGGATTCAAGTATGTGAGATCGGCGAGGTGATGAAGAGGAAGGGAGCTTTGAAGTCTGTGGAAAAAAATAAAAAATACAGAAAGTGGCGGAAGCGATAAACATGCGGACAATTGTTGTTTGAAGATGGTGGGATAAGATGAAGGTTAGAGGAAGAAGAAAAAAAGGAACTTTCATCCTTTGTTGTTTCAGGGCTCTGAAGTAAATATTAACGTGGTTTTGAGTTTCTTTATAAACTTCCACATTCAAACTTTACAACATGTGAAAAACATCGGAGCTCATTTAGACAAAACCCTCCTGGTGGCTGGAGATCGGACTCCCACATCACTGTGGTGGAATTTTGGCCCACTCTTCTCTGGAAAACTTCTTCAGCGGAGGGTTTGTGAGCATGAACTGATCTTCTCAGAACCTCACCACAGCATCTCAGCGGGGTTCAGGTCCAAACATTGACCAGGAGACATTCAGAGGTGGATCTACAGACTGATGATCTGACATTCTGCTTCAGAATCTTCTGATTTTCTGTCGTCCTGATCCTGAAGCAGCAGATCATCTGACCGTAGGTCTGATGTTCTTCTAGTGGAATGCTGTGTTTGGTTTCCACCTGAGGGAACGGGACCCCCGTCTTCACACAGTTCTACTTTCCACTCATCAGTCCAGAGAAGATTCTCCCAGAAGCTCAAGGGGTGTTGTGGGTAAATCCAGACCAGCTTTTATGTTCTTCTGGGTCAGCAGTGGCCACTAGTCCCTGTTTTCATTTTTGTTCAGTGTCTTTGGAATAGTGGCGCCTTGACCTTTGACCTTTATTGAGGCCTTCGGTGTTTCACTTTGTATCGTCAGAGGTTTCCTGAATGGGTCTTCACTGCACTCTTTGAGGAATTCTGGAAGGTGGTCCACTTCTGTGAGGGTTCACAGGTCTTCTTCATGCGTAGATATCGTGTCTCACTGCGGATCTCTTCACGCCCAGAACTTTAAAAACAGCTTTGGAACCCTTCTAAGACTGATGGATCCCAAGCACCTTCTGGAATTCCCTTTGATTTTGATGTAGTGCGCTTACTGGTGCGACCCGGGAGCCAACGTCCCGCTTCTGAAGAGGTTCTACTGAAGCGGTTGAACAGGACTGGGAGTGATCCGGTCTGGGAGGTTCTAGTCCAGCTGGGACCAGTTATTGACGCATTTTATTTATTTTTTGTTTAATTCAGTTTCTAAGGGGCCAAAAACTTTTCTCCCAGGAACGTATTTATTTTCTAATATTCCATTTACGACTTCCAATTGTGGGAAATAAACAGCCCAAGATCTCCAAGGGCCTCCGTTTGTCAGAACCGAACAATGTACTTGTCATCTTCAGTTTCTGGATGAAGAGAGGAGAAATGAAATCACAGCACTGTAAAAAAAATAAAGGAAACCATATTCAGAGAGAAATGAAGGAGGAATAAGTTATATTCCTTCATAGTCTTGAATCCAGGGTGACTTTCACTCCCTGGGTTTTGTTTTTGTTTTTTTTTACGAGCAAATCAAGATGATTGAAAATTCCCAAAATTGAGGCTCATAACGTTTTAAGTGTGTATGTGTGGTTACATGTGTGCCAGTGTTGGAAAAGGATTAGTTTTATAGTGCAAACGAACAGTGTAACCCTAGAACGCGATAAACGCCACTCCGATCGCCATTCATCAGCCAATTTATGTCAAAAATAAAACCGTCTGACATCATGGAGCCATTTCGAAAACTTATTGGCCGATGTCGTTTAGGAGCTTGGAGGAGAACGTGGAGGTTTTGTTGCAAAAGTCTTTTCTTTACTTTTCGGATGATGAACGACAAACAGAGAGTTTCTCTGTGCGGGAATATATTATCTCAATTGAGTGTGAAGGTTTTTCTCTCAGACTCTGGAACGAGGTGAAGAGTTTTCATTCAAAAAGCCCCCCCCCCCACCTTTTAAGAGAATATTTTTTGTAAGACGTTGGGGCCTGAATGAGATGAGGTCATGGTCACATGATCTCAGAAGACGTAAAAAGTGTTTTATATTACAATTCTTCACTTTGACTGATTTATTTTTAGGGTTTTAGAATTAATCTATATTTGTACGTTTGAAAAATGGTTTTCATTCAAATCGAAATAGAATTTTTTTTTTAATCGTTGTCATACCGTGAGTTTTTTTTTTTTTTATTATAAATTTTTTGATTATGAATGTATTTCATCATTTACAAATATACATTTACAAATATATTCATTTGCAGGGTCGAACAGGTAAACAAAGTTAGAATCCTGAAAATACATTTATATCTCATGGTTTTGTTCAGGATTGATGTTCGTTAAAAGCATCGAGTCAATAAAGGTTTAGAAATTTTATGGGATGTGTCGTTGAAATGACAAAATTCTCCAAAGCTCAAACCTGGTTCATTATATCAATCAAAAAAAAAAAAAATCAAATAAATCCAAAGTGAAATGACGGAAACGTCCCTTTAGCACGCTCTAGCGTTAGCATGTTGGCTAAAGTCATGCAGGAGGCGGACCTTACTTTACCCGACTGTGTTGTTTTTTTGCAACGGAGCGTATTCAATCTGGATTCTCAGCAGAATGCGACCCTCGAGTCGGAATGAGAGGTAAATCAATCAGGTTTAGCCTTCTCCAGATTGATAGTCGCCCTCTGGGAGAATGTAGTTAATCATGTGTGTGAAGGTCCAGCGGAGGAGGAAGGGGAAATTCTGGAATACCAGTTGGACCCTGTCATCCGTACACGACTTGGCCCTTTTCCCTGTCCCCTCTCAGTCCTCCCACTCGGTACGACCCGCGCCGTTATCCCACTCAGACATTGGCTGAACCGCTCTGTTCCTGCAGTGGATTGGCCTCTCAGGCCTAAAGCCCGCCCCCAGCTGTCAGCAGCTTCCTGTCCATTTCCTGCTTCTGTCAGATGCAACACAGAGGCCTTCTTCTTCTGCTCATAGATGTCCCATTCATTCACCGTCGTCCATCCTGATGGACAGCTTCATCACGCCGCCGCCGCCGCTGCTGCAGGTATCTGTGCTGAGAGAAGCCAGCATGCCCAGTAACGTTTAATTGGTGTAATTAACCTGTTAGCATGATAATTAACCTGGGCAACAGTTCTGTCTACATTATAATGACAAACAGATGGCGCCGCTGCTGCCAGCCCTGACACCCGGATATGAGCACACAACATCACACGCACACTCTCGCCATGTGTCCTTGCGCTTTGATGAGGACGAACACAATCTGCAGATGGTTATTGGATCAGGACGCCGTCCTCGGCGACTACAGCTCCCCTCAAAACCTGTAATATTTATTCTTACCCGGAACAGTCAGGGAGGTGTCTAATGGATCATTTTCAAATCTTGTAACCTCATAGGCTTTAGTGCGAGGAAGAACTGGGTTGATTCAGGGACGGGCTGGTTGTAATTTTCCACCACTAGAGGGAGCTTTGTCTCAAGGCGTTTTCAGGATATCGTTTCTCATTTGAGTCAAATGAACCGAATAAAAGTTTAAGTTTAAGTTTAATGTTTATCGACTCAAGATTTAACTTTTATATTTTATATTTTAACTCCAGTTGTTCGTATTCTAGACGCTAGGGGGACTTTTCTTTTTTTACGAAAAACACAGTTTTCCGGACATTATTTCGTCAGATTTCAAACTTAAGGAATAAAAGTTAGATCAACGAGATCCATCTCACATGTTTATCGTATTTTACCCTCAAAGTTCGTAAATTCATCACTTACTTATTACGAGCTTTTTCGTTATCACTTCCGAACACTTAGTCCACTTTTGTCCAAACTTTGGTGAATTTGAATCCACTCAAAGAGATCGATCTTGCGTATTTTATCGTATTTCACTTAGTAGGGGTAGCGTCTTTACGAAAAAGCTGCCGTTTTTCGGACATAACGTCACATTTAATTTCAGGAGTTCGTGGCTATTGCTTGTACAACACAAGGACATTGGTCGGATGACAATAATTAAATACAGTGTAGATATTTAAAACAAAAGTTTCACGCCTTTTTTTATCGCACCTTCGTTAGTTACGACGCTAGCTACGAGACTCCAGAGTGTCGAAAAACGCAGAAAAAATGGCAAACCCGTTGCCCCAATTTTCTGGCCGATTTCACTTCCTTACGTTTTTTTTTTAGCATGAATGAGAAGCAGATGTACGAAATCTGATATGATGAAGAATCGGCCCGTGAATACGAGCTGCTTAGAGTGCGTCATCCTAAATTGTAAGAAAGAAAAAAATTCCCAAGATGAAGGCGTTTCAATCAGGGAAGACGAGAGGATCGATGGTAAAGGGTGTTTATTTAACAATAAACACTAGATCTCAATGGGTCGGTTAAAGCGCTGAAGAGGGATGCAGAAGTGAAATCCCACTGTCGGAACCCCGGAAACCTCGGAAACCCAAACAGTCTGCCTTTGACGTTCGAGTCATTGGGCAGCGGGCCTAGCAGGGTCTTCAAATGTCCATTTCCCTAGCAATGCTCTCCAGCTCATTCTGACGCATACCCAGGCCAGACGAGCGG
This sequence comes from Lophius americanus, assembly GCA_037951165.1. NCBI lineage: Eukaryota > Metazoa > Chordata > Actinopteri > Lophiiformes > Lophiidae > Lophius > Lophius americanus. The sequence goes on along the minus strand of JBBDHG010000192.1, from coordinate 1,146,822 downwards.
TAAAATCCCGCCAGCGAGATCGGGGTCCACCCCGCCGTCTCACTTTGACATCGCTCTAAGATGTCCAAAAGGAGACGCCCAGGTGGCATCTCCTGAGCTTAGTGTGCCCGCAGATGATATGAGGTCTGCTGGAATCTTTCCGAGAGGTTGCCGTGAAACGTTTCCATATGGAACCCAGTTCTAGATTGCGAAGACTTACGGTGGTACGACCACGACATCCCCCCGGCGCTCCACGATCTTATCCGTCTGACAAGCGACAGAAAAGGATTCCAGCGAGAACAATAGAAGCAAATGATTCCGGACCACATTGTCAGACGGCGTAATCAGTGGAGCATGATGGGAGCTTTGATTTGATTATTTCCTGGGGTTTCTGCCAATCAAGACATACTTTCGGCTGCCATCGCGGCGTCCCATCGGATCAGACGGAGGCCCCGTCAGAGTAATGAAGGAGTTACTTTAACATCTTCTGAAGGGATGGATTGAAAGAAATAGAGACAGAAAGAGAAGTCAAGAGGAAAAAAGAAAAAAGAAAAAAGCGAAACAACACGGTGCTGATGGATAGGCCCGGCGAGAGCGAGGTTTATCTTGATGAAAAGCAGAACCCCATTAGTTTCCCCATGAGTCTGTCCATGTGTGCGAGTGTTTGTATCCAAGGAGGTGTGTATGCGATGAGTCTATATAGGGACAGTTTGATGGCTGCTGGAATAGCTAACAGGCGGTCATACTGGCTCCCTCCCCTCACCTCCACCACGGCGGTCCAATCAGTCGGTTCCGCCCTGACGAAGAGCAGGCCTCGCATATTAGCACCATCACTTACTCTAATCACAGCAGGTTAGCCCGGCAAAGCTCTATTAATCTCCCTGTTTGATTCTTACACAAACACCGACGCTTAAATGTTTGCTCTGACGTGCTAACGTTCTGCCAAACCTCCACCCTGACGGAGCCAACTGTCGAGGTGGAGAGGAGTTAGAATTCACTAACCTGAAGGTTTGAACAAATACCGGCGAAACGCAAAGGTGGCTTGGACCTGATTATCTTTACCGAGAGGACATGAAGTTCAGTCGGCGCACCATTCCAATTCAACAGAGTTGCAAGCCTGTAAAAATAGATGTAGCCTTTGGCCTGGAGGGGCCATCAAGGGGGACCCAATCAATCTTCTTCAGACCATTAACTGCCATTATCTCACACTCTCCGGTTGGTGGTCAGCATCCATGGCCAAATCCCTGCTCCTCTCCTCCAGGCGTCCAAATAGTTTCCTGGCTGACGTAATATCAGGTCCATTCCCAGGACAAGCGAGATGCTACAGTCTTCACTGTCCTGTGGGGAGAGAGGCTGGGACAAGGCCTGGGAGATTAAAGCCACCAGGTACCAGTACCTGGTCCATCGGTGCAGGTACTAAGGTTGGCAGGAGTGGATATTTCCCATCAGAGTGGGCTGCAGCTCTTTCCATCGGTGTGAAACGCCCTCAAAGCTCTGAGTTCAGCGGGGGCGGAGGGAAAGCCAGATGCTTGCAGGTTTGGAGAAGCAGCAGAGAAAGCCTCCAGTTTGGCTCTGGAGCAGGAGGGAGGGGCTTAACTGGAGGCCAGGAGAAGATGGGACGTGACTGGCCATCGATGCCGACATGGTTCGGGGTCGAAACGCCCGACGAAGGTCGGACGCCTTTGTGATGATATATTCTCCTGGCCAAAAAACTACAGTCCCAAGCGTTTTACTGAATGAGTCTGCATCTGAAGAAGACGCACCAAACAGCTGCTTCGTCGCTTTTCTTCCTCAGAGCTGGCTTTCATGTCATTTTTCCTAGCTCTGACTTCGATGTCTCTTCATTCACTGTGAAACATGTCCTCCCCAGAGTTCAGTTCCATCTCACTACACTAAATCTTTGAACAGTTTTCCTGTATCTCTGTCACTAGGACTGGCTTTGATGTCCCTGTGTGTTCTTACCTACATCCAGATGCTGAGATGTCGACTGGGCCATGCACCCTGTCCAGATGTCTCACAACACTAAACATCTGTGTGCTGCACACAGATTCTGGTCACCAGCACTGACTCTGATGTATTTCTTGCCAGTGCTGGCTTTGATGTCATGTCCTCGGTGTGTTCTTTGCTAAATACGGGCACTGAAATATCTCTGGGTCGCTGGCACCTATACTGCCCAGGTTGCTCCTCCGGCGTCTTAGCTGGCTAAATCTCTCAACTTTGTTGACTTTATTGTCAGTGCTGGCTTTGATGTCTTTGTCCTCACCGTGTTCTTGGATCAATATGGGCACTTCGATATCTCTAGGACTGTGGCATGCATCCTAACCTAGGGCTGTCTTCATCAGTTCCCCTAGACTCACTCTAGATGTTTCCAGAGCATTCACCTTGAATTTAGGGGTCAGAGGTCATTCAGGAGTTTGTGTGTCCATGAGGTGATCTACACACCTTCAACGTCAGGAAGTGTCCTGAGGGAGCTTTGGTGTCAATCAGGGTTTTAATGACAGACAGAAAGGCGAGATAGGAAGCAGACCCTGCTTCAGATAAACAGCCGTCCAAGATGTCAAGGTTAGATTTTGCAAAGGATTGTGGGATATGTGTTCATCTGTGGGTACCTTTGTGCGAGTCGCTGGTTTTCCTCCTTCACTCTTCTAGTAGTTTAATTCCGTTCAAAAATGTCATTTCCCTGTAGCCGTAGGATAAAAGTGGATATTAACCTTTAATAATCGTTTACGAAAATGTGCAAAACAAACGTTATTGTTTACAGTCTGCTCTCGCCCAAACTCTTTAATCTCTCTCTCCCCGTGTTCAGAATCAGCATTCGGGCCGAGAACGGTCATGCTTAGAGTTTATTTATTTTTTAATTACTACCTTGAGATAATCGAGGCGTTATCACCAGAAGAAGAAAAAAATCCGCCGTTCGCTCGTATTAATCAAAGTGCTTATCAGAGATCGGCAGCGCCGCGGCGGCGAGACTGCGGCGACTCGTTTAAACGGGAAAAAAATGTCGGAACAAGCTGTAAACATTATTGATCAGCACATCGGACGGTGGCAGGCAGAAAACGGTCCGGATAGCAGAGATCGCGTAAAACCCACCGCGGCCCAAACATCGGGCAATCAGCCTCCCGTCCGTCATTCACAACACCCTCCTCAAAATGTGCGATCGATCTCAAGTTGTCCCGACTCACAATTGGCGGTTGTTGAGAGAGAGGAGGCTGCATGTGACTTACTATCAATGGGAAACCTGAAACTTGGAAGACACACCCACTCTATCCCCTCCGCGTGAACCACAATGACTCCTCACCCGTAAGACTTTGTGTTGACAAACCGTGAGATTTTCCAAAAAGCAGTTACATGCGAATTAAAAGGTTTGTGAAATAGAACAAAGCCGCTTCGAAGAGTCAACCGTCTTCAGCTCCTCATCCTCCATCCTGACGTAAACCTGTTTTATTCTAGCACATTAATCTGGCATATAAATCATTTTGATTCTCTATTTTCTATTCTAAAATATAAGTGAGCCTGCATGTATACGTGCTAAAGAGTAAGGGGCCGAGGACAGAGCCCTGGGGGACGCCACAGGTCAAAGGGGCCACAGAGGAGGAGAAATTAACCGTGGCTATAGAGAAAGTCTTATTCAACAATTACAATTTGTTTTGGCATATTAAAGCGTGTGAGGACTTACGAAACAGAATAATGTGACTTGATTCAACCCAAAATCTTTTGCTTTTTTTTTTGGGTGTAGACATTAAGAAGATTTATTGCTCAGATTTGCGTTCTTGGACACAATATTCTAGTTTGGATTTTTGGATATTCTACTTTACGTTTTTCATGCCATGAACATCATATTATTATGTTTTAGCTGCAACCCCCTGACAAAAGTTCCCACCCCGATTGAATGTGGCGGTACTAGATTGATGAACGTCTTATTTCGGCTTTCGAATATTCACCTTCCGTACGTCATGATTCTGCCTGGACCTCCTGTGATAAATGATGAAAAAATAAATTGTAGGCGAGTCGGTCCTCTGCTTCCATACTTCAGCTCGGAAGCCTTTATTCTAGTTTGACCTTATCTCATGTTGTTTTCAAAACACGACTGTCAAACCCCCCTCGCCCCCCCCGCTCCCTTTGTTGGTTTGTATTTGCATACATAAAGCAAAGAAAAACACTATAAACAGATTCTCAGACAAACACAAAATGCACAGCTTGAGGCTATAACAACGGCGAGCCGAGCAGCAGGAAACTGCAAACGGCGTTCTTTAAAAAAAAAAAAACAACAGCAATAATAACAAGATAATCAAAGATGCAACAGTTGTGCCCAGGGAATAGACAGAGCCCCTTTTTTTCCGTGCATAATAGAGTTGAATAAATCACATCTTTGATGCGTGTGTTAGTCTCCCTACGATTCTGTGATATGCAAAATGTGTTTCCTCACAGTTTAATGGATCCGCTGCGGAGAAATGGTCACTTTGAATAAAGTCCAGCGCTGTGTGCAAACGCGACGCGCCGCCTCTCGGCATTCAATTAAATTCCCCCCACGCTGGGTTCGAACCCTGAAGGCAAGAATCGCAAAACTGGAATCTTCAATTTGCTTATTTTCAATGCTGGCGCGGCAATCGGCGTCTTTTTGGACTCAGCTCTTCTAGTTTGTCTTATTAGGAAACCAAAGGAATCAGCGCTTCGTGGCGCCGCCTGTTTGGGCTCCCTCCTAAGAATAGCTCCATGGCCCCGGTTTAATTAAATCACGTTTAAAACTGGAGATAAGATAGACGCAGTAAGTTCATGTCACGTCTGTTTGTGATTCTTGCTTCAGTCCTTAACCTCGCGTGCCTTTTTCTGATTGCATCGCGTGGTTGTGGTAAAAACCTCAGAGTTTTTCTTCTCCGTCAAGCCGCCATTTTTAGAACTTGTGAAAAAAAAAACACTTTGTATTCCTGCATGGAGACCTCCAAACATGAGACGGTAGATGACCCTACATTCATGTCACGGATGTCCAAACGTTCAAAACGCAGAGTCTCTCACAGCTGCTATTTATTTTAATCATGATTATGAACTAATCTACTTCATTAACTAAGATGTTTTACTTTTGAGATAAGTTCAAATTAGACAAGATAAGTCAAAGTCAACTTTGTAGCAATCATGCAGCATCGTCAGAAATGAAAGAGATAAGATGAGATAATATAAGATAAGATAGGATGAGATGAGATGAGATGAGATGAGATGAGATAAGATAAGATTACATAAAATAGGATAAGATGAGACAAGTTAAGTTAAGTTAAGTTAAGTTCAGTGAAGATAAGATAAAATGACAGAATCAAATAACAATCAAGTAATAAATAGAAGTTAAAGAATGAGGCTTTAAGGAGCAGAATAAGAAAAAGAAAAACATTCTAAGAATGAAATCATCATTGAATTTTAATATTTCATTCGATGCCATTCTGTTCCTGAGAAACACTCGGGGGAGGAAACTTTGCAGCAGCTGTGGACGAACTAAAGTCACTCATGGCTCTGGTTTTGCTGATAGGACATCTGCAGCTCTGTGAGGAAGACTGTGCTTCTGGCTGCTCTCCACCAGGTGGTGTTGTGCCGTAGTGTTTCCAGCCTCTCCGTCCTGGGGGTGGAGGTGGGGTTGGGGGGGGGGTCCAGGTGGAGCGGGGATGACACAGCAGTCAGGGTGCGTTCGGTGTCCCGTTCACCTCCCAGCGATCGGCGCAGACGGCGGCGCAGCTCCTGCGCCCCGGCTGCAGTCGGGCTGCAGTCGGGCTGCAGTCACTGAGGAGGGACTGCAGGCGGCTGATTGTGGCTGAAGCTCTGAGGAGAACTAAACCGAGACCAGATGCAGGAGCTTTAACGTCGGTCTGATCAGTAAGCCCGTTCAGAGAACCGCACCGCCCTCTCCGTCTTGATGTGTCCTCTTATTGTCTCTCCGCCGCTCCGGCTTGTTATGTCTGTCTCTTCCTCCGTCCTCGCCAAGCTAAGACGACTTAATGCCGCAGCATGGAAGCGTCGCGTAAACAACAAATACAAATCAGCTCAGGACTAACTCCAGCCAGCTCAAAGAAGCCGGGCTTGATTGAGAGGAGGCACGATGATCTACTTCAGATTTGGTTTTTCTTTGGATGCATTAAATCGTGTTTTTAAAAGTTTCAAGTCGTCGAAATCTTGCCAAACAAAAAAAAGTGCAAAGTCGGCATTTTCCTCCCAACCTTCTCTGATTGAAATCAGTGAACGGCTGAAGTCCATCTTCTCTTTTGAACTCATCTTCGGAGCTTAATCTTCCTCTCTGATTGCAGAAAGGACGCCGTCTTCCTCGTCCCCAACCTTTCGCTCCATGTTTCTGTAAACCTTTCAGGCTCTAGACGTTCGAGGAAGACCACGACCTGGATGAAGGAGAGTCTACACAAGCACTGTGACTGCAAACCGTGTTCGGCGCCACAGTGGGGTTTAAATATAAAAAACTGTCCTCTGACTCAAGAATTTTGATGAAACAAACTAATAAATATTCAGAAAACTCAGGTGAAGCCGTACAAAATGACCCAAAGTCGGTTTAAATACTGCCAAGAGTCTTTTCCAATTAATTCTCTTGACGATCAGCCGTTATAAATCGTAAACAATTCAGCATGTTGTCATCTTCCCTCCTCCATCCTCACCTGAAACAATCATATTATCATTTAAACGTATATATCTCGAATTATTCATTATTGCCTTTAAATCTTTTTATTTTTTTAAAACTTTTTGTCATTGTTTCTTCTTCATAGGGGTCCGGTGTTATAGCCTGAATGACAATTAAGTTAATCTTGCGACTTCTTAGCGTCCCGATGAGCCTAAATATGAGATTACCAGCTGAACGCCGCGGCGAGAAAAAACATCAGTTTGTCGTTTCACGGCGTTTCCGACTGAAAACATGTTTTTTTTAAAAATACAAACGGACCTCCTGTCAGCGTCGGTGGATTCTCATATTTAAGTTCTCGTGCACGATCTGACAAAAAAGTGTCGAGTCGGTGCGTTCCGAGCCGAGGCAGTTTCCCTGAAGGCGAACGGTGAATGCGGTGAGGAAGAGGAGCAGATGGACAAACCGGTAGAGAGAAAGAGGGATAGATTCTCCACGCCACTAAGAAAACATCGCCGGAGGAAATGAGACGCAGAGAGAGAGAGGGACGGCTTAAAAGATAAAAGGGGGAATAAACGATAGCAGGGGAGAGAGAGAGAGAGAGAGAGAGAGAGAGAGAGAGAGAGAGTGAGAGAGAGAGAGAGAGTGAGCTGGGGATTTCCAGTGACGTCTAGCAGGAATCTGAAATTAAATCAAAATTATTGGGTCAAGGTGACCCGGGCTGGAATGCTGGCAGGAGAAAAAGGCATCAGAGGATTTTTTATTTTAATCTGATGTCACTTGTTGGCTTGTTTTAAGGATTCTGTCACCTTCTGTCTGGTTTGCATCGCCCTTATCACGTCCGTCTGACTCAAACAATAACAGATTTCCCGTGCATTCTGGGCGAGAAGACGGGGTCAACCCTGGAAAACAACAACATGCAGAAGCTTGGGGCGATTAAAAATGCTGACTGGAGGGAAGTCTGGCCAGCAGTCTTTAAAAACAACGACGACAAAAACCTGATGACGATCCGAGTTTCAGCGGTGAAGGGCCAGGAAATAGACGGAGCCCGTTTTCCTTACAATGCGATATTAAATAAATCAAATGTTTGACGCAAAGTGGTGCATTTCTAGACTTTTGTGAATATCTAAACGTTTTATCTCAATGTTTAATCCATTTGGTGCAGAAATAATCCCTGAAAAGAAGAGAGATTTGCAGAAAACCACAAAAAAATCACTAAAATGCCTCGTTTGACTGGAATAAATTTACATTATTTCCTCTCTGCAGTGAAATATCCTGCATTTAAAAACCAGCAGTAGCAGAACCGTTCTAACATCTCTGTCGGATGGACATACGTTTCCTCTCTTTCCTCCTCCTTCCCGCTCGTCTTCATCGCACTAAATTTTTGTTCGTCAGCTCGAGGGTCTCGACACTCGTTCTCTGCTCTGGTGTTGAGTGACGGTTCTCCAGGGTCCAAGTCTTGAACTGGCAGCATCCAGGATTGAACCTCCCTTTTTTCTTTTTCCCGCCCTATTCGCTCCGTCGTATCCTCCTTTTCCTGTGTTTTCCGCACCGGCTTCCATCCTATAATAACAACTCTCACCTCGCCATGCTTGTTGCAACTCTTCATCCATCCCTTCCCTTATTTTTTTGTCTTTTTTACACACTCTTCAATTACGAAAACTGCTCCGAAAGTCCAAAATACTCTTCATAGTTGTGATTTCTCAACCCAGCAGAACAGCACCGAGCCTCCGTTCAGTGGAAAACCACCGCGGATCACTTTCAATCATCTGGCATTCATATGAAAGCGGTTCTACTTCCTGATCCGTTAAACCCGATGAAGACTCATTGTTCGGAACTGATCGTAAACTGAAGTTATGGAATTATTAAAGATGATGTCACTTTGTCATAAAAGATACGAGGACCGGCTGAATCACTATTTATAGTGACATATATCACTTCATCGTCGGTGTCATCGCTGGCAACAAAGACATCAAAGCCAGTGCTGGAGACAAAGATGTTAAAGTTGGTAAATCTGTGTTTGACAAGTCTGGATGAATCTCGTAGCGCCATCAGCGTCTGCAACCAGCGATAAACTGGTCACAAAGACATCAAAGCCGTTCTGTCATTTATATTTTCGGGCTGGAGCCTATCCCAGCTGACAGTGGGCATGAGGGGAGGTGGAGCCTGGAGTCACCAGTTCACCACGGGGTCAAATCATACAGACAGACGACCGTTCACGTTCTTCTCTGCTTAAACTGCAAATCTGACCCTCATCAACTCATATCGCATCTTTTTGGACTATGGAAGCCAAACGAACAGGAAGTAACACAGGAAGTAACACAGGAAGTAACACAGGAAGTAACACAGGAAGTAACACAGGAAGTAACACAGGAAATGCAAACACTAAAATGGCCAGAACTGGAGTTGAACCCGGGACCCTCTTGCTGTGAGGCAGCTCTGCCACCATGCTGCTCACTTTAGATCTATACCACTGATGACAAAAAAAAACATCAAAGCCCGTATAAATCTTTGCGAATTCACTAAAAGCCAAACTTGTTACAATCCTATGGACAAAGACGTCAAAGCGGGATGCTAAAGATAAGAAAACATCAAAGCCAGGCCATATGGTGATAACATCAAAGCCCTATCTTGGGATGATGAAACCCAAAAGTTGATGTAACCAGGTGTTGATAATGAAGAAGTTCTTCGGGCCGTTTACTGGAGTCATAGGTCAGGACACAGATCTGGTGCCTCTGATGT
>JBBDHG010000192.1:1120000-1132500 GCA_037951165.1 Lophius americanus | reverse complement strand
ACACACACACACACACACACACACACACACACACACACACACACGCACGCACACGAGTTCTCCCGGGCAGCACTGCTGCGTTTAAGCCGTATTTTTATTTTATTGTTTTGATCATATATGCGTTTTAATGCTTGATGTTGTGTGTTTGTGGCGGGGGTTGTGTGCGTTTGTGTGCGTTTGTGTGCGTTTGTGTGCGTTTGTGTGCGAGAGTGTTTTCTGACAGCTGACTGACGGCTGAAGAAGATGGATGGGTTGCAGAAGCCGGACAGCCGGGGATCTGAAAAGGTCCGTTGATTGTGTGTTGGCTTGTGCATGAGTCTGCATCAATGTGTGTGTGTGTGTGTGTGTGTGTGTGTGTGTGTGTGTGTGTGTGTGTGTGTGTGTGTGTGTGTGTGTGTGTGTGTGTATGCAGGGGGGTTAGGAAGGTGGACCTGCAGTCTGTAGACACTCAGCCCATTTGGACTTTGGCGAGAAGATATGAGGTGACCATATGTGTGTCGTGGATTCAGCCCTCAAACATGGATCCGCAGCAGAACCGAAGATGTAGAACAGAGACGCCAATGATGGCGTCCAAATACCTCTCATCACCGACGTCAGCCCTTCTGTGTTCTCCCCAAACAGTCCGTCGACGCAGACGAGTCAACAAAGACTCTGTTCAGGACTGTTTCCCGCCCTCAGCGCGTTTTAATCCCGTCTTAGATCTCGATCCTTGTCAGTCGGGTCGTCAAGCTCTTTCTTTGGATCACAATTTATGGATAGCAGAAAAATTGGATCGTATCAAACCCATTGTTTTCCAGAACGTAGAGGGACGGCCTCGTGTCCGCGGCAATAAACACGCCAGTAGATTTGGTCATGGCGTTAGCCGTCTGTGGTTCTGAACACATTGTCGGTTTCAAGATGTGCGTCCGTGCTTGATGTTCTGCCGCGGTCATGCGTCGTCCCCGCGGACCGGGCCTACAGAACGAGACGGTTTTATTATGTCGATAGTATTTATACCAGACTCCAAAGAATGAGGACAGCAGACACGTTATCTTCAAATAAAAAAACGATGTCACTAATATGCAAAGCGAGGACGGTTAGTCCAGTCAGAGAAAGTTAGATGTTGTTTCAACCGTGAACGATGTTTGATTTTGATGAAAACATATGTTTATATCACAGTTATTGCTTTAAATATGTGCGTATAGCCCCCTGTAGTGGACATTGGTGCTATTTTGCAGTCAAAATCCAGAGGGTCTTCCTGGTTCTGACCCACAGAAACTGAACTTTGTGGTATTTCTATCAAATGTGATGCAGATGTTGTCATCCAGTGTATAAATATAGTATTTCTCTGTGTTCAATCAGAGATTACTCACACATAGTAACAGATTACTCACACATAGTAACAGATTACTCACACATAGTAACAGATTACTCACACATAGTAACAGATTACTCCTACATAGTGCCAAATTACTCATACATAGTAACAGATTACTCACACGTAGTAACAGATTACTCACACATAGTAACAGATTACTCACACATAGTAACAAATTACTCCTACGTAGTAACAGATTACTCATACATAGTAACAAATTACTCACACATAGTAACAAATTACTCACACGTAGTAACAGATTACTCACACATAGTAACAGATTACTCACACATAGTAACAAATTACTCACACACAGTAACAGATTACTCACACATAGTAACAAATTACTCCTACGTAGTAACAGATTACTCATACATAGTAACAAATTACTCACACATAGTAACAAATTACTCACACGTAGTAACAGATTACTCACACATAGTAACAGATTACTCACACATAGTAACAAATTACTCCTACATAGTAACAGATTACTCATACCTGGTAATAGATTATTCACACGTAGTAACAGATTACTCATACATAGTAACAGATGACTCACAGATTACTTTAAATGGTAGATATCGGATTCAAGAGACCAAAGTAGGAAACGGATACAGATGTAAAAACAACCTAACTTTTTTAAAGGGACTTTGCAAGTATATTTTGTAGGGGAACAAAATGCTGTCATATTTGCGACCCCATCTTGTCGGGATCAGACACCATAACACGTCAACCAGTTTTCACTTACGCATTTGGGTAGAACTAAACAGGACCGGTGGTCCACCAGGCTAACGGAGAGTAAGGGTTAACGGAACAACTGATTGGAGAAAGGTTTTATACAACCATTGGACATCCTGTCTTTTGTTTTCGTTCAAGACCGAACCTTCCTAGTTCCAAGTATTCAATAAAATCTTGAAGTAATAAATGTGATGGAGAGCCTTTCTATCTTTTTGGGGGATCTTGATTGATCTGAAAGAAGGACTCATGAGTCATGAGGCGTGAACAAAACTGTGATCCTAGTGATCGATTACAGCCGTAATGAAAGCACATGACATTTTCTTGAATCCTTTCTACTTATTTTCTGGTTGCAGATACTTTCTTGGCTCCGCTCGATTTTTTTTTTTTGCTGTTGATAATTTGTCAAGAAAACGTCTTCCAGAAGATGAAGCTGCGTGATAACAATACAGCTGCTGAGATTGATAAATGGAGTCCTGATTACTTATCATTTATTACACTTTTAGTGAATACGGCGATATGTAGAGAAAAGGCAATAAATAACGAAAGGATACCACCCGGGAGTTTTTCCTGAGGCCGAAGAACGACTCAGAGATGCAAGAAGGAACTCATCTATGTTGTTTGGTTACGTCTCTCCATTCATAAATATCAGACCAGTATCTCTAGTTTCATCTCTGGAAGCCATCGATCTTCACCGACAGTGGCGGCCATGCTTGTAGGACCTCTTATTGAAAGCATTAGTCAAGAGATTCCAGTATTTACTAAGCACAGAGAGGATGTATTTCAAACCGACCCCACGTCGACCAAAACGTTCTCGCTAACGTCAAATAGCTGCAAAAAAAGATAAATAAAAAAAAAGGCAAAACCTGACTTTCTGCTGAGCAAGTACGGAAACATGGAACACCTACGGCGCCTCCATGTTGGCCCTTATTTCCTCCTCCGCCAGTAAAAACAAGCTTTGTGCCAGTTTTGCAGGACATTTTATGACTTCAGCACATGTTACCAGTCGCCCACATCTGTACATGCCAGCTGTTTTCTCATGCGAGCAAGATTTACAGCGCATCTTCAGACCATCGTTGTTATGTATATCTAGATTTATAGCTATATTTCTATCACATGACAGAGCGGTAAAAGAGGGGAACACTTAACCTCGGACCTTTGCTCGATGAGATGGGGATTGTTTTGTCGTGAATCAGTGACATCAAAAAACGCAGGACGCAGGAGCACAAACGTATTTACACAGTGGGTTGTTATAGATATACCACGATAGATCTGCCCTATCGTGGGGAACATGGAGATCCTGGTCCAAAGCCCTCAGATGTTCCGCCTTCTGGTTTTTGATATAAGTGAGGATCCAAAAGCCAAGTTTTGCAGAAATATGTAGTAGAAATATGAATGTAGTCGGGTTTTTGTTTTGTTTCCTGTCTTTTAAGCTTTTTGACATGACACGGAATATTTTCCATCCATCTCTCCAGCCCTTTTCTCCCGCTCAGCCCCGGGTCCGGTTCGCTAAGCTAAGATGGGCATTCCAGACGTCCTGGCGCCTCGTGGAGGCGCCACCCCGCGGGTTTACCACCTGCAGGGACGGACGCCGGTTGACGGAAAGTGACGGAACGTTATTGTTTGAATGATTTGGGTGTTTTGCAATACCTGAGAGGCTGAACTAATAGAATAGAGTAGAATAACTCAATTGTCATTGTTGCAGAACAATGAACTCTTGGATCGGCTCTTGGCAGCGTACAAAATACAAAATACAAAATAGAATTCAGTCCAAGAAAACAACACAAGGGCACGGAGGGCATGGCAAAGAAGGAATACCGCTAAAGAGTTGCACTGAATGTCTACGGTATTACACTCGCAGCAGATTTCCTATAAAAATGAATAATGAGTATAATTAAAAGTATTAGTATGCTCAGTATTGCATTTGGTTAAATACATGTAAGTACGGTGTGGATAGTTGTGAGTATTATGTAAGTTCAGTTTAATGCATTGAACGACTTGAATGAAGGTTAAATTATCTAGAATTCATCGTTAAACACTACAAACTGAAATTCAAGGTGTAAATAAAAACACATTAGAGGTTAAAATATACTCCAGGAAAGTCCGGTTGAAACAACTTCACTTACAATAAATTTCACCTTCAAATTATAGTACATTATACTTTTAAAAATCATATTGGAAAAAGTAGCTCAATTAGTGTTAACAACTTTATTTAAACAGGTCAGCTACTTAGAACCTTTGATGTCCTGCTCAACTGTTTGTTGGGCCTCAACGTTTGTTTTTACAGCGTAGATCTGAGCTTTAAAGTTTGACTATAACAGTAGCCGGCAATGCCTATGAAGGTCTTTGATGTCCCAAAACCCCCTTCCAAAGCCATGACCTGACATTGTCTGGTTTCTTCTGTGCCGACGTTCTCTGACACTTTTACACACTTCATCATCCCTCGCTGATTAAACTCTCCACAGCCTCGCCGGTGAGCGACAGACGTGTTGTTTTTAACTTCGCTCTGAGTCACTGGCTGGTTTCACGATTCCACGCCACATGCCAGGCGCGTGGAGAGAGGGCATGATGGATCGCTGGTGAAGATGAAGCCGTGAAATAAGTAGCTGTCAGCGCACCGTCTTTTCTTCACCTCCATACTGGTCTCTATTACGTTTGCTGCTAAGCTACGTTGATGTTGCTGGTTCTGATCCAAAGTTATCCGATTCTGGAGCCCTTCTTTTGAAATCGGCTGCTACTCCGTGTGCCTCGTGTTAAAACTCCCATAAGGCATCACAAGTAAATATATGCTGAGTCATACATTGGTATTGACACGGGGGAATTTTTTTAATTTTTTTATGTGATAATGTCGGAGTTAAAGCCGATGACGGGACTCTTATTTGGGCCGCTCCAGAAGAGGTACAGGTTCTAATCTTTAACTTTATGCTCTTAACTGTTGTTTATACCTTAAGACTGTACACTGATCACCCAGAACATTAAAACCACCTGCCTCGAATTAGCTAGGTCCCCTTTTTACCACCAAAACAGCTGATCCCCATTCAAATCAATGAACCTTGGCTGCCGGTTCTTCCCCCTTTGGTCGGCACCAACCGCTGCAGATCAGGAAAACCCAACAAGGCCTTACTAATGACTTTGGTCAAAGCTTTAGAGCGGAAGAAGGCTCGACTGATAGAATATAAATGCACACCTGACTGGAAAAGGAAACCCATATTTGGACTTATACTTGATCCTGATTGAGAGAAGAACCTCGATCTGCTGCTGAGGCACTCCTTTTAAATCAATAGACTCATCATGTGAACTCCTTGAGAGGCACTCGAGGAGTTCACATGATGATGCCGATAAGAGTTTGCACCCTCGCCTTCTTCACCTGACCTTGAAATGTAAGAAGGATAAGTGTGAGTGGATCCTGACAGTGACGGACAGCGAGTGTAAAAACCACAATTTCCCATCATTATCAGAGCTCAACCACCGAAAACAAAACATTACTTTGGGTTTGTCTTAGTCGCTGTCACTCTCACACATTCAAACACACACCCAGACACACACACACACACACACCCAGACACACACACACACACACACACACACAGCGATGGTGGCCGTGATGAGATCAGGAGGGTCTGTCAGGAGAATCGCCGTCATCACCAGAGTACATCTTGGAACCATCGGCCGGCTACCATTCAGAGACCACAGACAGAAGGGTGCCCCCCGCAATTACACTCACACTCACACACACACTCACATTCACACACACACATACGCACGCACACACTGCTGCTTGTCTATTTATGTTGTAGATCAGACGTTCGCACATGAAAGAATGAAAAGTGTGTCAAAGGCAGAACAAGTTATACAAAAAGGGAGGCAGAGAAGATAAAGGGGAACAGATGAAAAAAGGAAATTAGATCGACTGGCTGGAAAAGAGGGAAGAAGAAGAAGAAGAAGAAGAAGAAACCTTGTGGTGGTGGGAGTAGGGGGTAGTGGGGGTGGGGAGAGACCCGGGGTTTTAGAAAAAGAAGGGTCCTGTCATCTCTTTGCTTGGATTGTTGACCGTGTTGCCCTTAAACTTCAATCACACATGAAAGTACTTTAGCTTCATGCGGTCGTCGGACACATGCTCTCTCCCCCCCACCCCCCCGAACACGACCCACACCCAACCCCCAACCCCATTGATGACTTCTATTGTTCTTGACAGTGATTCCCCCTCTGTATGATTTCCATATGCTCGGCGGCGAACACTACCGTACTTCAGCTCCGATCTGTACGGTTCTGTAGCAGCTCCGCGTGGGTCCCACTGAGGTGTCAGGACCAGAGGTACCCTGACCTCCAGCACCGCCGTGAACGGTTCTGTCTGGCAGGTGTACTAATTCATGCAGGCCAGATGTGGGGCAGCAGCCCGGACCTCCAGTAGCAGGGAGGTGAAGGTAATGTAGGGGTGTTAACATTGATAAGACGTTATTTTTACACCGCTTTGATGACCCGTTAGCAGGATTACACAAGAACTTGTCGATGGATCACCAGAATTCTTGGCAGGATGATTGGCCGCATGACCAGGATGGTTTTTAAGAGGATCCGGAATTCGGTTTCACTTTATTAAACGTTGCGAGATTGACATTTTTTTCACCATTTCAGTCTATAACCTGACAGACTTTGAAAAAACGTTGTTGAGAGATTTGGTTTGAAGTGAGGAAGAACCCGACCATTTCCAAGTGGGTTTGCATAAAGAGGCAAAGACGGGAATTTAAATTCCCTTTCATCGACAACGCAAGAAAGACGTCGCTAATTCTGCCTATTATATCCTTAAACCTCTGGATGAATTAAGATAAAACCTTGTAGGCTGTTGGAATATAAGACGAAGAATATATCATTAAACTGTAGAGTGGATTTAGATAAATCAAATAATGGGTTTCACTGTCAATACAATTGCAAGATATTAAAGTTATAACTTTAAAGTCCATCCAGAAAAGGGGATTCTGAGTACAATCCTGATTTTGATTTAACATCCCAAAATCTGTATTTCTCCACGGATTGGGCCTTTAGAGAGGAAGAGTACTTTAGATTTTGGAGTGGATCCAGATAAACAGCTGGAGTCGGGAATTAGGTTTCACTTTCTTTGATATTATAAATAATCTTTTTCTCGCTATTTCCATCTATGGTGGCTTTGATGTCATTGTTATATTTAGCGTTAATGTCTCTGATGGATAAATGCGATAAACCCTAACCCTAACCTATCCAGTCCCCTTCTACTTTTACTACGATGTCGCCATTAGCGGTCGTAATGGCGTTTTATGCAGATTTGTGTAAAACGATGAAGACGACTCTCCTCTGAGATTATGCTCTTCTTCGTGGCCACTGTGACTGTCGTTATTTCTGACCGCTTTTAAAAGCCTGAAGCTTTTACATTGATTTTCTACCGATGCCTTCAGTTCCTTCAGTCCAGTCGGACATCCTAGTTTGCAGAGACTTAAGAAATACTTTGGCAACTTAGTCCATCAAAGTGTACATTTATACATTTTGACTTTTTTGTCAAAGCTCCTTGGATCGATGTTGAGTCCTAGGAGACAAAAATGTTTGAGGTTTAAGAGTTGGTGACCAAAAGTCGGGCAGTTAAAAACGAAGAGGAAAAAGTAGGAAGAACCAACGAGAAGTTGAAGTACTTACCCTTGAGCACTCATGAATACCGGGTACTAGTACTTACTGGTGACATAAAAGTTTACTGTGGAAATACTTTTCTTTCCATACAAACAAACTCTATGACTGAAATATAAAAGTCTCTAAGCCGCTTTGTTCCAATAGAAACGACGGACCGCTCCATCAAGGTCGGGGGGTTTTCTGTCGCTTCAAAGAAGAGTTGATATATCTTTGGATTTTACTCATTAGTGATCAGAATCTGGACCATATGTGGAACATAACCGGGTCGAACAGGTGGTTTAACGGTCACAGGAACAGGTAGACCTCAGATGGAGGTAGAGGAGCGTCGAAAAGAGAATGTTGAAGTCGATGGGGCTTTTTCAGCTTTTGGGCTTTTCCAACAGGGAGAAGAACCAAAAATAGCAACGACACATATATCATCCGGCCCGGGAACGACCTGGAATCCCTTAAGGTGAGCTGGATCCCCGCCTGGACCTTCTGCCGCCACAACCCGATCCTGGACAGGCAGAAAGTTGAAGAACTGATTCTTCAACAGCATGTGTGGTAACTTTGAATCGATACGATGGTCGTCGAGAGCTGTCGAGATCTTTGATGGGGCGTCGACCTCATCACCACCTGGGCGGTGTCTTCTTGGATAGATCAGTGAATGAATGAATGAATGAGGTAACACATCATCGTTGACCATTTCAAAGCCTTAAATGGATGTTTGGCTCCAACATCCTGCCGAGTATTTATGTATTTATGGGCTTTTATCATCAGGTGCGTGCGTGTTTTTCTGCTGAAGGTAAGGTGTCCAGAGCTTGAGGTGATTAGCGGTGAGCGTTGGCGGGCGCTACGACTCTGCTCTGGTATGTTTCTGGAACCATCTGTGCCCCATAAAGGTGTCAGAACCAATGCAACACAGGGGAAGGTGAGCATTTGGGAATCTGCAGATCATTTTTTCCAAAGTCTTTCATCCGTGGTTCAAGCCGATCTTGACTTTTGATGATTTTCTCAACAATTCCCCTCGATAATTATGGAATAAAGTTCTGGCGTTGGCTGTTACGCTTTTGGATCCCCTGGAGTTTCTTTTATTATAATAAGGTGTTTCTCCTGGAGTTCTTTCATGATGGCAACCTGCCTTTTGTCTCAGCAATAAGGCTTCAGAAAAAAAACACACTTGTCAACAAAAGCGCAAACATACGTTTACACCCATTAGCCATAACATTACAACCACCAAGAGGTGAAGTCAGAATAACATTGATTATCTTGTTTGGGTGCCACCTGTCAGTGGGTGGGACCTATTTGGCATATTTTGCCCTGACATTGAGGTGTTGGAAGCAGGAACTGTGGTCCAGTGTAATGCATGGACAGCTGGGTCAGAACATGTCCAGAACTGCAAGTCTGGTTGTGGTGCTCCTGGTTAGTGCCTCCTGAAGTGATCTGAGGACGGACAACATGTGAGCAGGTGCTGACAGGATCAAGGGTTCATTGTTGTACATGAGGAGTGAAGGCCAGACTGTGTTGTCCGGTGTTGTCCGGTGTTGTCCGGTGTTGTCCGGTGTTGTCCGATGTGTTGTCCGGTGTTGTCCGGTGTTGTCCGGTGTTGTCCGGTGTTGTCCGGTGTTGTCCGATCGTTTACAGCACAGGATATGCATGATGGTACTTCCTGTCCATGATGACTCACAGCGGTACCTCAAAATAAACCTTTCAACCAACGTTTCTTTGCGTTGAGCTGGGAATTTCTCCAATTGTCCAGCACTCAAGCAATAACAGACAAATCTCGGTATCGTGCACTCCGACTGGCTGGGTTGGGTCCAACCGGGGCCAATAGGATTGTCCTATTCAGAGTCATGACCCTAGACGTCGCAAGCAAAGACTGCTTATTAGCATTAGTCAGTAGACTTGCTGTTGGCATGAGAAAGGCATTGAAATCTTTTTCAAATGAATGTTTTAGTCTATCTATAGATGTAAGTGACATTGACTCATTTTGAGGCGTATATTCTCTAGTTTATAAAGAGAAAAGTCTCGTGTCTACATGGCTAGAAGATTCCTGGTCTGCAGCGGTCAGTACCAACCAAAGTGGCCTAAAGAAGGGCAACTAGTGACGTTGATGGGGACATGGGTGCCCCTTGTGCCTAGAGATCAAGGTTGGCCATTGTTGTTCCACAGAAGAGCTTCTGTAGCATAATATTGCTAAAAACAGTTCATGCTGGTTCTGATAGATATGGCGCATCACAGAGCTGGCAACAGGGTGGGCCTACAAATATTAGCCATATGGTTTTAATGTTATGGCTGATTGCTGTAAATGAGTTACATGTGTACTAGAGTTAACAATAACAGCAGCAAAAAGCATCTCAAGAGGTCATGTGGAGGTCGGGTAGATCTGAAAAAGCAAAAGAGCGGATAAAACAATACAGACGTTTATAGAGGGAACAAACAGGAAGTCTATAAACTTGGAATGTTATTAAAAACCTCCACAAAATCCATATTTCACCCGTATCTGACTCTCCTCACTTTCATTTGTCGACGACTCCATCCTAATATCTGATAACAACAACCTCATACACGCCTGTTCCTGTAAAAGGTGGGAAGAGTCAGAAATGGCGGCGTCTACGGGGCGAGAGACACCGGAGCGCCGGGAGACGGTGGATATTTTGTTATTTTTATTTATAAGCCTCAGCTGCCTCGGAGCCACCCCCACCCCCAACCCCACCCTCAACCTCAGCGCTGCCTCAAACTGGAACCAGATTTCTGGTGAGGTGGTGGATGTTTTGTTTTTTTCCTGAGACCTGAAGGAAAAATTGGATGGAGAAAGCGGCGATTTGACGGCTTTAAGGTTTCTGGGACCCAAAGCTATCGGGGGGGGGGGCGGGGGCTGGATGTTCGGGTTGACTGACAGAGGGTGAGCTCTACAATCAGTCTGGGTTGGAGCAACTAAAGCAGAAAAGAAAATATTTGCAGATGTCGAATTATTTTAGTGGCCAACCAGAATAAACATGCGGGCCTTCGTCCTCCAGATTTCCAAGTGTAGCATTATTGTGCAGCTTTAGCCTCTAATGATCGAAACCTTCTTCACTGATCCACATGTCTTCTTTTTTTTTAATTCAAACTTTGCCAAACATACTTTGGGGTTGTTATTTAAGATCAACTAATCTATATTAACCACATAACTCAACAAATTATTCAGAGCCACCAGATTAAAATACATTTTTTGGGCTTTTTTATATCCCTGAAAAGTCAATATTGTGGACTCCTCGTCATCTTCCGCAGAGCCTTCATTTTAACGCAATAACTCGAAAACCATTTCACGGATTATTTTCAGATTTTATACTCACGTAGAGCGTACTGAGAGGAAGGAGTGGGTTGATTTTGGGGAAGGTTGGTTGTATACTTCAGACACAAGGAGGAGCTTTATCTCCAAATGTTTTCGGAGATAACTTCCTAACCGTTTGTTCGAGATCTATCTTGTATAAATCATATTTTACTCTAATAGTTCTACATTTTGCCCACTAGGGGGACCCTTTTTTCTTTTTTAATGAAAAATACTGTCGACATAACTTCAGATTTAATTTGAGGAGTTCAATCGAGTCAATCGCTTGTACAACGCAGGGGATTGGGGACATTTTTACGTTTAGTTGACCCTTTTTGTGTAGTTGCCTTTTTTCTCAGCATCTATTTCTAAAACAGTTTCCGTTTCTTCAGGCTGAGCGAAGGAATGGGGGGCGATGACCTTTAACGGGTCCATGCGTACCCTGACAGCTGAGAAAAGTCAGAATAACATTATCTTGTTACCATGGTTACCTGTCCGTAGGTTGGATACATTTGGTAGAAAGCAGGAACTCTGGTGGACCAGCTTCAGAGTCATGGATGCCCAAAACTTGATGATGCATGTGAGGAGTGAAGGCTAGATGGTCCGATCCCTCAGACGGGCCACAGTAGAACAAACTGCGATAGAAAGGAGGTGTCAGCACACACATAGACGTCACGGCCTGCTGCTCAGCCACAGACCGGTCGAAGTGACCACGCTGACCCCGGTCCACTGCTGGAAGATCTTTTTTATGGGCAAGTCAGGAATGTAATGGGACCACAAACCATTGTGGCCCGGTCTGATGAATCACATGTTCTTCCACGTTGTGTATGTGGATGCCTGGGTGCGTGTGCGCAGCCCACTGGGTGAAGAGCACATGCAGGATGCATTATGGGAGGAGGGTAAGCTGGGGGAGGCGGTGTGATGCTTTGGATCATGTTCTGCTGGTAAGACCTCCCATTAGGGAAAGAGCATTCCCTAATGGGAGGTCTGGCGGTGTGTTCCCAGTCTTTTGTGGTTAGCACCTACCCAAAGGTCAACCTTTGGGTCACGGGCTCGTTGATGTTCTTCGGCAGAGAAGGTTCGCCCGTGTTGCAGAGTCACCCGTAAGAACTGCAACAAACTGCTGATATAAAGGCGTCAGAACATGAGATGCGTCCAAGAGCCAGAAATGGGACCTGCGCTATTTGAAGCAGGTGGTTGGAATGATATGGCTGGTCGCTACGCATCTGAAGAAGAAGAAGAAGCGGCTTCATCATCACATATGTTTACACCGTAAGGCAGCCAAATCAGTTCAGTCACGAAATCGTTATGAGGAAAATGTAATAAATACAAGGAAGCTAAAATCAAGCTAAACTAGAAAACTTATTTTTCTTACTATTCTTATCATTCTCATTATTCTTATTTTTCTTATTATTCTTATTATTCTTATTATTCTTATTATTCTTATTATTATTCTTTTTC
>JBBDHG010000192.1:1065000-1115000 GCA_037951165.1 Lophius americanus | reverse complement strand
CTACGTTTTGACGCCATAACTCAAAAACCTTCTCGTTGATCGTTTTCAAACTTTATACCGTCATAGACCTTTATGTGAGGAAGAACTGGAGTGATTTTGGAAAAGGTTGGTTACTTAGTCCCGACACTAGAGGGAGATTCATCTCAAGAAGTTTTGGGGCCATAGTTTCTCAGCAGTGTGTCTGATTTAGTCCAAATTGGGTGAATATGAATCGGGTCGAGGAGAACCGTCGCGTAAATGTCAGATTTTACTCAAACAGTTCACCTTTTACACACTAGGGGGAGTTTTGTTACAAAAATGCTGTTTTTGGGCTGCAACTTTTTAACTGTTGGTCCAATTTAGTCTAAATTTGGTAAACATGAAAGAAACATTTTTATATTATCATTGTCATATTTTGACTTACTAGGGGGCGCTGTTTTCTACAAAAACACAAACGGGGGGGTTTGCTTCTACAACAAAGGGGATTAGGGACGTTTGGCACAGGAACCCCTCCAGATCCTTCAGGATGAGCTGGAGAGCGTTTCTGGTGAGACGGACACCTGGATTCTTCTTATTATTTTGTGTATTCGTGTTTTCTTTTTTGCTTTTGGGGGGAAACGGTTCCTCACGGTGTCTCTGAGGGTTTGTCATCTTCTCCAAGACAGTATGTACTGGTCCTGGATCAGTGAAGGCGCAGAAGATGTAGGTATCTCACCGATGCGTTGGTTGTTTGAGAGATATTTCATCAGCAGATGGTATTTAATGTCCTCAGAAATCCAACCTGGGGCTCGACAGGAAGGAGGCGTATCCAAATTAACTACAAATGAACAACAGTTTTATAAATGAAGCTCGATGATGGAGGAGATTGAGACAAAAAAAGAAAGAAAAAAAAGAAGGTGTGTTGCTTTTTGTTTCGTTTTGACTGGCGTTGCATCAGAGGTTGTGTATGTATGTGAAACATGTCTCCTTCCCTGGAGCGACCCGCAGAACCAGCAGAATCTCTGCGTGCTGCAGGATTACAGATGGGATCAGCCGGACCGGCAGCAGCGACTATGACATGAAGAGTTATATCTGTGTTAGCGGCGTCCGGCAGTGACCGTGTTTCTGTCAGTGTGACTGACTGTTCATTTCCTTCCCCTCCGCCAATGAGAGAGGAGATAGCATCGGCAGACCTAACACGCACACACACACACACACACACACACACACACCCACACACACACACACACACACACACACACACACACACACACACACACACACACACAGGAACCAGGGTGTAATGTGTCAGAAGTAGGTGTCGGTTACGAAGGGATTTCCTCCCGTTGGCAGAACGCCACACACTTGTTACATGTTAAATATAGCTGTGTGTGTGTGTGTGTGTGTGTGTGTGTGTGTGTGTGTGTGTGTGTGTGTGTGTGTGTGTGTGTGTGTGTGTGTGCGTGTGTGTGTGTGTGTGTGTGAGCAGACAGGAAATGGTATCCTGTTCTACATGTTTCACTCTCACTGATTTGATTGAAGAAAAGAGATAATAAACTTAGTTCGGCTCCCACTTGCTGGAAATACCCAGTAGACTCTGTACACACACACACACACACACACACGCATATACACATACACACACACATTCACACACACACATACACACACACAGACATACTCACTCACACAAACACACTCACACACAGATGCACAGACACACACACACACACACACACGCATATACACATACACACACATACACACTAAGACACACACACACACATACACACACACACACACAAAGACAGATAGAAACACGCACAGACAAACACACTCACACACACACACAGACATACTCACTCACACAAACACACTCACACACAGATGCACAGACACACACACAGAGACATACACACATACAGACACACACTCACACACAGACGCACAGACACACACTCATACAGACACACACACACATCACACACAGACATACACACATACAGACCCACACACACACATCACACACAGACATACACACAGACATACACAAACACACACTCACATACAGACACACACTCATACAGACACACACACACATCACACACAGACATACACACACACACATCACACACATACACATCACACACAGACACACACACACACATACACAAACACACACACACATCACACACATACACATCACACACAGACACACACACACACAGACACACACACACATCACACACATACACATCACACACAGACATACATACACATCACACACAGACATACACACACATCACACACAGATGCACAGACACACACACAGAGACATACACACATACAGACACACACTCACACACAGACGCACAGACACACACTCATACAGACACACACACACATCACACACAGACATACACACATACAGACCCACACACACACATCACACACAGACATACACACAGACATACACAAACACACACTCACATACAGACACACACTCATACAGACACACACACACATCACACACAGACATACACACACACACACACACATCACACACATACACATCACACACAGACACACACACACACACATACACACACACATCACACACATACACATCACACACAGACACACACACACACAGACACACACACACATCACACACATACACATCACAAACAGACATACATACACATCACACACAGAGACACACACACATCACACACAGACATACACACACACATCACACACAGACATACACACACACATCACACACAGACATAGTCACATACACAGACACACACACACATCACACACATACACACATCACACACAGACATAGTCACATACAGACACACACATTGGTGTGAGAACCAATGAGGAAGTTGATGATGAGGATAATCTATTCAAACATATGAAGGGTTTATTTCTCTCTTTGGATTCAGGTAAAATCACAACAGGTTGTTTCTGTGAGTCCAACAGCCAATCAGGGATCAGCAAACCTTCCATGTACATATTTCTAATGACCGACATTCATCTCTGTAGTTTTAGGTCAAATATTTTTGTACTGCAGATCGGACCAGCGCCGCGACGATGTGACGCTGCGTGTTTCCACTGGACCCGAGCTCCAAACCCAGAACTTTGATCCTCTGTTGATCCGCTGCACTGATGTTTGTTTGTTTTGTCATTGTCATGGCGACGTCGGGCCGCAAAAGTACAAATCAAATCAGCGGGAGCGTGACGATTTAAAGAAGAGCTCGCAGGATCGGAGGTCATCCTGAACGGTTCCACGTTTCTTCATCGTGGTGCTCCTTCGGGTTTTTTCTTTGGCGTCACGTTTGCGTTCTTTTAAAATGTCTCGTCTTATACTTCTAGTATAAATACATCATGTTGACGAGGACGAGCGGGAGGAAGGAGGAGATGGAGAGATGAGGTAAAAGTGAAGCTGAAGTCTGCAGACGGATGAAAAAGTGAAGATGGAGGAAAGGCCGGTGTTGTGACGAAGAGGAGTGGGTTGGGAGGATAAAAGCAGAGATAAGCCTTTAAGAGAGGATAAGAGGGGGATAGAGGAGAATGGGGGGAGGAGAAGAGGTCAGACGGAGGTGTGGAAGAGGGGATGAAAAGGCGTGGAGCCCCCCGCTGAGATGTAATTTCCAGCCGTCTGATAATGCTGCTCTTCTCCGGCTCTAATCTCTGCGTGGAGGAAATGAGAAAGAGACGCAGAGAAATCCTGTGGAGCATCTGTGACAGAACACAAAACACACATACAGACCCACATGCTGAGACCGCCAACACACCCAAACAACCAGAGATCCACAGACCCATCAGCCAGAACATTACGACCGCAGAATGCATTGATTACCGTTGTTACCATGGTTACTGGTCGGAGGCTCGGATGTATCAGAGGCTGCAACTGAACGTTTTTTTGTTTCCTGTGGTTGATGTGATGGAAGCAGGAAAAATGACGACTTTGATGCGTCGTGATGGCCAGACAACTGGGTCAGAACATCTCCAGAACTACAGGTCTTGTTGGGTGTTCCTGGTCTGCAGTGGTTAGAACCTACCAAAGTTTTCCAAGGAGGGAATTTATGCACATGGGGAGTGATCCCAGAACAGATCCCACTGCACAACTGCTCACCCCCCCTTTGCTGACCTCTGTCCGGTGCTGAAAGAACCTACGAAGAGCCTGTCAACATCGGAACGGAACCACCAGCGACGGCAGAAGATGTCCAGTCAGCCGCGTCACCTCAATAGTAAGAGACGTACTATGGCAGAAGTCACGTGTCGGTCAATGTTCTGCTGGGAAACTGTGGGTCTTGACATATAGTTGCAGACCGACTACCCTCCTTCAGGGAAACTACACTCCCTTATGGCAGTGGCGTCTTCCACCAGGATGACGCCCCCTGACTCGCCGCAGGAACGCTTTCAGGACCACAACAACCAGTTCAAGGTGTTCGCTTGACCTCCAGATCTCAATCTTATCTAGCATCTGTGAGGTGCACCGAACAGGAAGTCTGAGCCGTAGGGTCCCCTCTTCACCTCCTCCAGGACATGAAGGATCTGCTGTGAACATCTCGGGGCCAGATATCACAGAACACCTCCAGAGGTCTGCTGGAGCAGAGAAATGTAATCTATGCAGTATTAGGCAGGTGGTCATAATGTTATGGCTGACTGGTATATAAACACATAAACCTGCTCTCTCTCTCAATCTCTCTCTCACTCTCTCTCTCACACACACTAATTCCACGCTGGGAGCGTATTAGACTCTCGATGCCATGGGGTGAGAGGGGGATAATGGTTCACAGATCTTCTAGTGTCTCCTCTCCAGAGGGAGAAGAAAGACAGACAGACGAACCCGAGGAGGAGGAGGAGGAGGAGGAGGAGGAGGAACAACTGACACAACAGGTGTGGAGAAAAAAAGAACAGACATCTCTCCTCGCTCTCTGCTTCTCCTCCGCCGGCTTAATGAACAGCGTGTCGGCTGCATTCGTATCCAACAATGACGGATCGGGGGGCGTCTAATGGGGAAATTATGCCGCCGCTGCGTCTCAACAGTCCTCAGCGGATCGGCTCTAATGAAACACGTAATAAGAAATGACAAATAGGTTTAAATGCAAAGCTATAAGGTGCTAAACCCTCATCCATGAATCATCTTTACTCCTGCCACGATCGGAATTAAAACATTTCCATCTAATTTCAGAGTAAGGTTCACTTTTAATGCAAAGTCATGGTGAGTCACTGCGAAAGAGTGACATCAGCGATATTCATCAATGACAGGAGGCGGAACATGTTGATTATTTTTTTTTCACCTTAGCCCTTATATATGGAATAAATGCGTATAAATGAGGTTTATAAGTAGGCGGTAGTAATCGTATGCTTTTAATTTATTCACGCAGCAGAATAACTATATATTGGATAATATTTGACCTTTTACGTAAAATATCTGCAATAAATTTCATCAAAAAAGTCATTAACATAAACGATCATCAATAATAAATGACTAAAGATACTAATTAAGTGGAAGACATTGTCAACAAAGTTACCGTAATATTCTGGGTGAGTTATTGTTACTCTAATTTTACTCAATTATGTGATAAATTACCGTAATTTTGTACAGTATGAGATCACACACTCTAATTATCTACCGTATATCATCATTTACTGTGATTTTCTACAGTAGTCTTTTATTACTGTGATTTCAACAGTACATAGACACGGTGATTTTCTACAGTTTTTCCCCAGTTACAGTAAATCTATACGGTATGCTATCAGTTACTGTAATACTCTACATTATTTGATTGCTAACTAAGGTTTTCTACGGTCCATGATCAGCTACTGTTATTTTTCTGAGAGTATATCCTCACGTACTGTAATTCTCTCCAGTATATTATTGTGAGTGTTGATATTTTTACTGTATTTTATTGATTATCGGCTGTTCACTGTGTTGTTCTATAGTAGAAAACAGTTGTTTGAACTCTTATTTTACAGTACACTGCTGATTACTGATAAGCGCTAAATTAACTGATTTTCTAAATGAAGTGATGACTTACTGTAATTGCTGACAGCACATAATTGTTTCATGTAATCTTGTACGGTAGTCTTTTATTACTGTGATTTCAACAGTAGATCAACACTGATTTTCTACAGTATCTCACCAGTTACAGTAAATCTATACGGTATGCTATCAGTTACTGTTATTCTCTACATTATCAGATTGCTTACTTAAGTTTACTACAGTTCATGAACAGCTACTGTGATTTCTTCTGAAAATACCTCATAACTTACTGTAATTCTTTGCAGTTTGTTATCAGGTATCGATATTTTGTCCTCTATCTGATTGGCTACTGTAGCTCATTTAGTTAAAATAATTTTTTACAGTAGTTGTTGTACATTTGTTCTTAAGCGGACAGCGTTTTTTTTTACAGTACACGGTGGACTACTGTGATCTTATATAATGTGTAGACACCATTTGCTGTAGGAAGGAAGCGATGGCTTACTGTAATTGCGATGGCTAACTGTAATTGCTGACTTTACAAAATAGTTTCCTGTGATCTTCTACGGTAGCCTTTTATTACTGTGATTTCCACAGTTGCTCTCGGATGAGTGTATTTATACACAGTTCCTGAGAGTGGAACTGCCTGCAGCCTTCACAGATTCCCAAACACAGTAAAGCGCCGTAGATTTCAGAGAGGCGTTTGTTTTTACAGTGCGACATGTGGAGTCTGTCTTGGAGTGAACGTTTGAACCACCTCTGAAGACCAGATCATGCTTTTCCTCCCAGGCTCACTTTGAGTGTTGCTGAATTTTGACATGTAGGTGGAGCGGGTGGTGCTGATCCACCGGTGCTGATGAGCAGGTGGAGAGGCTGATAGTGATCTGAAAAGATTAATTTGTGCAGAGAGAAGCCTCACAGCGCCATCTACTGTCTGAACTCCTCACTGGCCTCTGCAGACCGGAAAACTCATCGGGATCAAAAGCATGAATGACGACAGAAATGAGAATAAACTACAAATAAATCAAATCTTTACATCTACTGCCTTATTCAGCTGCCAAAGACTGGAAGTAAACTAAGATGAGAAACTTAATTTAATATCTTAGATGTTGTAGATGGAACATAAAATGACAAAAATCATTTGATCACAAGTTTTTTTTTTTTTTTTACAGTAAAAATCTGAATCTGACTTAAAATAAAAAAATTTGACTCGTATGAAATGAACTTTTGCATGTTTTTACCAAAAACTATTTGACCCTTATTAGACTTAACCATTTATACATTTAAAACATTAATACAAATGTTTTGATTATTTAAACATAAAAACTTTTCTTTTTTTTTTAAAACATACGGGTAGAGCCACGTAATATTGATGATACGTTCAGGGACAGCTTGTGAATTCAAGCGTGTGTTAATGTTAAATAATTGACATGACATCTGTTAAGAATTGAGAAGAAAAAAAACATCAAAGCATTAAAACATTAAGACATTTAAGCATCAAAACTAATATTTGAATCATTTGAACATTGAAATATTCAAAAAGTAGCATTTAAAACGATGCATTCAGGGACCATTTGTGAATGAAAGCTTTTATTAATGGTAATGAGATTTAATAAGATTTTTTTTAAACATTAAAGCATTAAAACATTAAGACACTTAAGCATTAAAACTAACATTTGAATCATTTGAACATTGAAATATTCAAAAAGTAGCATTTAAAACGATGCATTCAGGGACCATTTGTGAATGAAAGCTTTTATTAATGGTAATGAGATTTAATACGTTTTTTTTTAAAACATTAAAGCATTAAAACATTAAGACATTTAAGCATTAAAACTAACATTTGAACCATTTGAACATGAAAACATTGTAAAAGTAGTTTTTAAAATGATGCGTTCAGGATCCATTTGTGAGCGCAAGGTTTTATTAATGGTAATGACATGAATTAAGAATTGGAAGAAAAAAACATCAAAGCATTAAAACATTAAGACATTTAAGCATCAAAACTAACATTTGAACCACTTGAACATTAAAAATATTCGAAAAGTAGAATTTAAAATGATGCCTTCAGGGACCGTTTGTGAAAGCAAGCTTTTATGAATGGTAACAACATTCATTAAGAATAAAAAAAAAACTACAAGAATTCAATGAAACATTTAAACAAACATTTAAAGGACATTTAAAATAGGGACATACTGTACCTTGAAATGATGCGTTCAGGGACACTTTTTGAGCGCTTGCTTTTGGAAAAGCATCAAATTAATGGACATGATGAGATGAAATTGTTTAGAGGTCGTAAAACTCGACTTTCGATCGTTACAGCCTTCATCCCCGAATGAAAAAAAACAACAACTTTGTTTGTCATCATCCTGCCTTTCCCAAAAATAAAAGAATCATTCTCCTAATTTATTCCAACCTCTGCTTTCCCTCAGCGCTAACATTCAACACTAATGGTTATTTGATTGCAGCGGCTCGCCCGTGACCCGAGTGAGTAAGCGGAGCCACGTTCGCCCGTGTTTAAAACCGTACATTACCTCATGAAGACGCCGGCCGCTGCCGAGCCTCGCTGTAATTTGCTGTAATTGTCTAAGCCGCGGTGTAACGTTGCATCTGTGTTTTCCTTCGCCGACCTGTGAAGCCAACGTCTCGACACGAGACGTCGGAGCCTGACATCGCGGCTCGCTGCTGCTCAGTATCACTTTCGGCGTAACGGCTGGCCATCGTCTCGCCGTGATTTATTGGGGGGTCCGGGCTTATTTTCCTGCACTCTTGAGGACCTTCGTCAAAGTGTTGTTGTTTTTTTTTTACAGCGGTTGACTGTGACAGGGGCAATAAGAGAGTTAGAGTTTCATTTAATGTGCTGACGTTAAAGTCCTGACAGTAATGCACCAGAACAATCCTCTCTGTGTTGTATGTTTTGGACCCTGCTGCCGATAGTTCTGTGTTGACGGCGTAGCTTAGATACTATAATTTGCGGGGATGGGGGCCCCTGTTTACTATGGGGATAATGGAGTTGCCATGTGACCGGGTTCTGTTTGCGTTAGTCATGGCAGATTGTTGAGGTTTTTGGTGACGCTTCAAAAACCCACGCAGGAGTTTACCGGCGGGGCCCACGGTTCCATTTCCAACTGGAGATTGTTTTTTTTGCTCTGAACTGAGGCGATCAGACGCGCATGAGTCATGAAAAAAGGATTCGGGACAATGAGAGTGAAGTGGGCCACCTAGACGGAACCAGAGT
Source organism: Lophius americanus (assembly GCA_037951165.1). Taxonomy (NCBI): domain Eukaryota; kingdom Metazoa; phylum Chordata; class Actinopteri; order Lophiiformes; family Lophiidae; genus Lophius; species Lophius americanus. The sequence continues at coordinate 1,105,803 of JBBDHG010000192.1, read as the reverse complement.
TCACCGAAGGTTCTGTTTCTGCTCCAGCCAAAGGGGGCAAACAGGGTTAAGGGTCATGGAAACTCCATCTGTGTTTAAAACGACCCCGACGGTAAAGATACTCCCTGAAAGGACCCCGACCCCCCCTGCACTGTAAAATAAATCTCTCCTGGTTGAACTCTTCAAATCAAATGTGAAGTTCTGTTTTTGTTAAAAAAAAACAACAAATAAAAAAACTCCCTCTACTGAGTTAAATATGATTTATAAGAGTTAAATATGATTTATAAGAGTTAAATATGATTTATAAGAGTTAATATGATTTATTCAAGATGTTGACGATCTCCTCGAGTTAATTAATGGGCACAAATAAACTACTAGGACTAAATCGCACAAACGGTTAGGAAGTTATACAGGGAAAAGAAAACACACACAGAGACAAACACACAGAGACAAACACACAGAGACAAACACACAGACACAGACACACAGAGACAAACACACAGACACAGACAAACACACAGACACAGACAAACACACAGAGACAAACACACAGACACAGACAAACACACAGAGACAAACACACAGACACAGACAAACACACAGAGACAAACACACAGACAAACACACAGAGACAAACACATACAGACAAACACATAGAGACAAACACACAAAGACAAACACACAGACACAGACACACAGAGACAAACACACAGACACAGACAAACACACAGACACAGACAAACACACAGAGACAAACACCCAGACAAACACAGAGACAAACACACAGACACAGACAAACACACACAGACAAACACACAGACACAGACAAACACACAGAGACAAACACACAGGGACAAACACACAGACACAGACACAGACAAACACACACAGACAAACACACAGAGACAAACACACAGAAACAAACACACAGAGACAAACACATAGAGACAAACACACAGAGACAAACACACAGAGACAAACACACACAGACAAACACACACAGACAAACACACAGAGACAAACACACAGACACAGACAAACACACAGAGAAACACACAGACACAGACAAACACACAGAGACAAACACATAGAGACAAACACACAGAGACAAACACACAGAGACAAACACACAGAGACAAACACACAGACAAACACACAGAGACAAACACATAGAGACAAACACACAGAGATAAACACATAGAGACAAACACACAGAGACAAACACACAGAGCCAAACACATAGAGACAAACAAGCAGAGACAAACACATAGAGACAAACACATAGAGACAAACACATAGAGACAAACACACAGACAAACACACAGAGACAAACACACAGACACAGACAAACACACACAGACAAACACACAGACACAGACAAACACACAGAGACAAACACACAGAGACAAACACACAGAGACAAACACACAGAGACAAACACACAGACACAGACAAACACACACAGACAAACACACAGAGACAAACACACAGAGACAAACACACAGAGACAAACACACAGAGACAAACACACACAGACAAACACACAGAGACAAACACACAGACACAGACAAACACACAGAGAAACACACAGACACAGACAAACACACAGAGACAAACACACAGACAAACACACAGAGACAAACACATAGAGACAAACACACAGAGACAAACACATAGAGACAAACACACAGAGACAAACACATAGAGACAAACACACAGAGACAAACACATAGAGACAAACACACAGAGCCAAACACATAGAGACAAACACACAGACAAACACATAGAGACAAACACACAGAGACAAACACATAGAGACAAACACACAGAGACAAACACATAGAGACAAACACATAGAGACAAACACACAGAGACAAACACATAGAGACAAACACACAGAGCCAAACACATAGAGACAAACACACAGAGACAAACACACAGAGACAAACACACAGAGAAACACACAGAGACAAACACATAGAGACAAACACACAGAGACAAACACATAGAGACAAACACACAGAGACAAACACACAGAGCCAAACACATAGAGACAAACACACTTAGACAAAGACACCTGTAGACACTTTCAGAGTGATTAATTGACCTTCACGTTGGATGTTTTTGGACGCCTGGAGGAAACCCATGCAAACAGGTGGAGAAGGTGTAGAACACCACCCTACTGCAAATCTAGACACGGGTCAGTGTAATCATGAATGTGACCCGTCGAGATAACAACGACTGATAGGTGCAGGAAGAAATGTGCGTGTGAACGTGCCGTTGGAGGATGAATATGCATCTTCATCATGGGTGGCCCCAGCTGAGAAAACATCCTGTTCGTGCCTGTAGCACCACCCACTATCTCACAGAGAGTTGGAGTAAGTCGTTGTAATTAAAGTGAATGGGAACCTGTGTCCAAAGCTCTGACTGATACCCCATAATCACCCCTACATCTGTACCTACGTGTCTATCTCGTCGGAGGTGTCGTAATGTGCTCTTCATCCCTTTTGCGAAGGTTGAGTCAGAAAGTCGAGAAATTAGTCCCGGTCCTGTAAAGACTGGATGGGTTTTATTCTGGAAAGCATTAGCAGTCTGGGCCAATTACGCCTCAATGGCTGCCGTCTGTGGAGAGAGTGAGTTTTTGTGAGCGTGGTGTGTCTATTTGTGTTCTTCATCATGTGTGCAAACTTTCTCAACACCATATGATAGCAATATGGGCTGATTTTGCTCTCCTGGGCGCCGGCCTCTCATTGACTCCGCCCCCGGGGTTATTTCTCTAATATGCAGGAACACGTCAGACTCTAGACCCGAGTTCCTTCGTCTCCCTGCGTCCTCCACCTTTGCTTTTTCTTTTCACTGCATCCTTGTTTTATTTCCTCTCCTCTTTTTGCATCTGCTCTCCTCGTCTTCATCACAATGCGCCGTTTGTTCAAAGGTTTTGACAAAAGGTCAGGAAGTTATTTCTGAAAAACAGTGTTTTTCATAATAAACTTAAAGTATGTTTATTAGATGTTAGATTCCTCGTCGGTTCATAGAAACCCAACTTGGACTAAATTGGACCAACAGTTTGGAAGAAATGTGTGAAAAACACAAAAATTCAATATTAGAAGATCAATGGCATGATGACCTACGTAGGAGTCCTATGACCCTGAATAGGAAAAGTAGTTCAAGATAATGAAAGGAAGGAAGGAAGGAAGGAAGGAAGAAAGAAAGAAAGAAAGAAAGAAAGAAACAATGAATGAATGAATGAATGAATGAATGAATGAATGAATGAATGAATGAATGAATGAATGGTCCGATCTCATTCATCCTTGGGGTTCTTGTTCATTCCTCATTTCCCACCCTTCCATTCTCCACCCTGTCTCCTCCACCTCCACTGTTCCTCATCTTCGTCTCTTCTTCTTCCAGTCCTCCTCTTCCTCGTTCCTCTCCACGCTCGTCTTCCTCTCCGTCCTCCATCCGTCTCTCTGTTCACAACCTTCGTTGCTGCCATCGCCGCCCTTTCCCTTCCTCATCTTCCCCTCCCTCTGCGACGCCACCCTCCCACTCAGGTCCACGCCCCCCACCCACCCCACCTCTCTCCATTAGCAGATTAGATTTAGTCCCATAATGCCGCTGGGCACCATGATTTTACCACTAAATCATCTTTTCCTTCTCTTTCTCTCTCATCTCCCAACTACAATATGCACACACACACACACACACACACACACACACTTCTACACATACTCACACACACACACACAGACACACACACACACACAAACACACACCATATGTCGCACACCAGGGCCCGCACGCCGTAAAACCTCTGAATTAGCGGCGGAGCGGGTGATTTGTGACGCGGCGTGATCGGGTGGGAGGGGAGAATTCGGTTCAACTTCTGTCTGTCTGCATCCATCGTTTATTCCTGCCTCATACATCCGCCCCGGACCATGAATGATTCTAATTTCACAACTTCTGATTGGCCGGCCCTCAAGGTGCTCTGAAGGAGAAATGTGTGGAATGAATGAATGAATGCATGAAGGAGGGGGTCGTATCGTTTTTATGTCGCCTAAAGGAACTGATTGGGGCCAAAGAGTGACAGATGTGGAAGAGGAGAGGGAGAAAAAAACACTAAACGCTTGAGTTTTATATATATTTATACACGTGTGTGTGCGAGCGAGGGGAGTAGCCATTAGCGCGGCGTATTCATCACCGCCGTTGTGACAGCGTCTTATAGTTTACTACGGCAGCCGGTGACTTAAGCCGTAGTTTTTTAGCTCGTGTGATGAAACTGCTGATCGCCGCCGCCATTTAAATCACGCCGCGACGGCTTCAAGCACATTTACGGCATCCATCTACACGCCGCCCCTGAATGCCCCACACGTCCGACACACCATCACGTAGTGGCGGTATTAGCATAGCGGCCCGCGGAATAAAGCAGAACAAATATTGGTTAGAAGCAGAGCAGAGAAATGAAAGTGTGTGTGTGTGAACATGTGTGTGTGAACATGTGTGTGTGTGTGTGTGTGTGTGTGTGTGTGTGTGTGTGTGTGTGTGTGTGTGTCCCTCATCTTCTATAAAGACTCTTTGTTGCATTAATTATGCAGTTTTTTTTTATTTTTACACAGAAGGATGATCCTTGGGCCACATGTGTAAAATCTAAATTAAATTAGTGAAAACTGCTCTTTCACCACAAGGTGGCACTGCTGCGTTAAATTACATTCTTCTACTTCAATTTAAACAGTTCGAATCGCGAAACATTACCGAAATTTAATGATACCTAGCGTATTCCAAAATCAACCTCTGGATAAAATTTCATGCAAGTCCTTCCAATAGTTTTTACGTTATGCTAACAAACAAACAAACAAACAAACAAACAGACAAACAATGGCGTGGAGGTAAAAAGCTATTCGACAAACACATTTTTATTTACAGTGTACCATTATTTTTTCTTCCCCAAAGACGCTTCCTTGTGAATGGGTGCAGCTTTGGTACTTTTCTGGATTTTTAGGGTAATATCCTGCTTTATTGTTTTTAACCACCGCTTCTCCTTTCACACCGAAACCTAAATTTCTCTGTAGATTTAGAAAGTTCGACTTATGTAAGTGGCTCCGGTCCAAAATCCCCTCCTTTTTGTTTGATCAGCGTTTGTATTTTTGATACAAACCTTGTTTCGGAGTTGCAATTTTTTGGCCCGGATCAGCCTATAGAGTCCAAAAGTCCAGACCAAGTCTTTGTACTGCATTCTACAGATTGGATCCAGTTAATTCTGGTTTCACGGGTCAATTTTAAAAGTGTACTCGAGAACTTTTCATGATATAACCTACATCCTGGCTGTTACAGATAATCCTTCTCTCTGCTGATCACTGAGAATCTTCTTCTCAAACAAAAACTAACCTGATTTCCATTTGACTTCCTTCTGGTTTTTAACCCCGACATGACCAGCAAAATCAAATCAAAATCCATTTCCTGCACCTGTTCTGGTTTCCTACAACCATGGAGAACGTCTGCTGCAGAAGGAACAATAGAATCTGCAGAATTTGGATCCTCTTAATCTAATTTCTCATCTATAATGATGGGTCCTGCTTTTATAGACCCACCCAGAACCAAAACCAGAGCGCGGACACATTCTGCGACTACATGAACGGAAACATGATCAGTGTGTCGGAGCATGACTGAATTTATTCTAGCACTCAAACCCGTGAACGCTTACGGCCTCATCAGGGATGTGTTCACACACACACACACACACACACACACACACACACACACACACACGCACACACACACACACACACACACTGGCAAAGATCTCTCTCTTACGGTTAGCCTTGACATTAGCCACTCGCTGCTGCTAACTGGATCACAGGCCTCACTAAAGAGATTAGGGCCTAGAGACAGCATAGCAACCGCATACACACAAACACACACACACACACACAAACACACACACACACACACACACACACCCACAGACACAGACACACACACACAGAAACACAGACATGCCCTCGGGCTAAGAATACAGCAGCCAGTAGCCACTGTATCAGGCGGTCTGTCAGAGGAAATAGCCGACCGGTGTGGAGAAGGGACGATGGTGCTCCGCTCTGTTAGCATTCAACTTTATTTCACCTTCTAAAAACCACACCGATGAAAAAAACCCAAAACAAAACCAAAAAAAAAACTTCCTCTCAGCGCTGAAGGACATTCTGATTTAAAGAGATGTTAGGTCATTCTAATCCCTGAACTCACTTTGAGTCTTTTTCTCATTGAAGAATAGTATTTTATAGTGTGACCCAGTGGCAGCAATTATGTCCCAAAAGGTAAGGGGCCGGGGATTGAGCCCTGGGGGTCACCCGGGGTCAGAGTGGCCACTGAGGAGGGGGCGTTAACCATGAGTTTTCATAAGGTCCTATTTGATAAGTAAGGTTTTTATTTTTGCATATTAACGCGTGTGACGTCTTACAGGACAGAATTATGTGACTTCATTTGGTAAATCAAGAATGTCGAAGAATTAAAACACTTTTTTTCTTCTTGGTGTGGACATTAAAGGTTAATATCTTTATATTCCATGATGACAATAAGGGCTTTCTATTCTATTCTATTCTATATCTACCCTACATTGGCCTGGTGGTCGACCACCTCTAGAGGCAATTAAAGCGAATTGCTAGCTAGTTAGCATGCTAGCTTTGGCAGATACGTCTGAAACGTCTTTGCATCGCTATAGGTACTAACCAAGACTCTTTGAGAGTCATGGCCATTGAGTTTGGGCCGAGAACTTTAGGGGTAGGCGACGAACTCAAACGACTGACTCAAAACGTCTCTGACTCAAAACGACTCTGACTCAAAATCTCTGTGACTCAAAACGTTTGTTGTTATATTAAGGACTTCTTAAACAGAAGTATGTAAATAATATTAACATAATAATAAGGTTTAATAAGGGTCGGTGTCTCCTCCTCAGTGGCCCCTTTGACCCGTGGCGTCCCCCAGGGTTCTATCCTTGGCCCCTTAGTCTTTGGCATATACCTGCTGTCACTGGGGTCACGGGTTCAGTCACATTTTTCAAAATGAAACAGAGACTCAAACTGGGTCTAACCAAACAGCTGAGCAGGACATTAAAAGGTTATAATGCAAAAAAAAAAAAAAAAAAAAAGGCCACCTAGAAAATTGGGTCCCAGAAATGTCGACTGGCATCATGTCAGCCTGAACCTTCAAGCTTCACTTCTATCTGTTTTTAAATCTACTAAATCCATTTTCTTGCACCTAAACCCGGGTCGGGTCGCGTTGACTGAAGCTCCTCTTCTCAACAACACCCGCCAGCTCATCCTGGGAGATCCGAAGGCGTGTTCTTGGTCCAACCCGGGGTTCTCCATCCAGTCGAATGTTCCCAGTAGGAATCCCGATCAGGTGCTGAAACCACCTGAACCGTCTGGTTTTAACTTGAAGGAGCCAGTTACAGAACACTGACCCAGTAACTCCGCCTCTGAGGCTGATCCCCGCCGCCTTACAGAGGAAACTCATTTTCACAGTCTGAGATTAAAGTCTCGGCCACGACCCAAAGTTACTTCCACAATCTCTACAAGCTACTGCGCCCCCCGAACATCCTGGTCCATCTCTTGTGAACAAGACGCTTGAAGTCATTTGGTTGAGGCAGAACTCCAACCCGGAGGGAGCGGTCCAAAGTGTTGAAGGTTCTGACTGCAAACAGATCCAATGCTAAAAGCAAAAGGAATGCTACTCTGAGCTCATCAAAAGCCGAACGCTGTCCTCACCTCCCGAGATCCCGGCCATGAATATCCCAAACAGGTCTGGAGATAAAAGGCCGCCTCGATGGCGTCTGCGGAGATGTCTGACTTCCTGGGTTTGACTTTTTTTCTCACAAAGAGATATTTGCATCGTAGCTTCGACTGTTTTACATCTCATTACCTCGTCGCGGTCTTCTCTCAGCGTCATGAAAGGACACCACAACCTTTCCCCCAAACACAGAGACAACAAAGGCGGGTTTTCTTTCCCCCGGCTTTCGTGCGCCGTCTACTTTTATCTCCCGTAAAACGCCACGCGTGCGCGCACACACCGCCTCGCCTCGGCTCTAACCCCGCCGCCGCGAGACACCTGCTCTGTTGTCTTCTTCCGCTCCTGTGCTAAAAGTTAATTGGCCCGGCAGCAAAATGGCCTGCGGTTACCGTGACAACGCTGACCTGCTGAGGGAGATCAGGGCTCCGACGGAGGCACCGGCTCAAAGACACACGATGTACGAGGATGAGGACGGAACACGTAGTTCTTCACCGCTGGATGTTGTGGGCGCACGACCCAAACATACATATGAAGCAGTACATATTCACACACGCACACACACACGCACACACACACACACACACACACACACACACACACACACACACACACACACACACGCACAATGTAAAAGGACTCTATAATATACGGTAAAGTGGTTGGCACAATGTTGCCGTAGTGACGGCCGGAAGTCCTTGGACCCGCCAGAATAAATCCATAATTTTATGATAATATAGTCGTTATATCGAGGGGATGATGTAATTATACCGGAATAATTATATGACAATTACACCGTAGATTTATCGGAAAAAAAAGTTGTCATGGTATAAGAAAAAAGGTCGTAATTTTTAGAGAAAATAAAGTTGTAATTTTATGAGAGAAGTTAAAATGTTCTGAGAACATGGAGAAAAGAAACATTTAACATTTAGAACACATTAAGATCAAATATAACACTTCAAAAAAGTACAGCAGTGTTTTAAGTACATCAAACATAAGTACATTACTAATAATTCAGACTAATACATGAATAAAAATAAAAGTACATAAATACTAAACTCAGGCACAATCGTCTTACTTCTGTACGGAGGACTGGAGCAGGAAAACTTTATTTTTTCACTCAAAACATGGTGAAAACAAGATTTCAGAGTAAAAATACAAAGTTTTTTAGCAAAAACAGAAAAACATCATAATGTCAAAAGCAAGTTAAAGTCTTATTCTGTCCAAATGACGAGTTTTGCAAGTATGTACATAAAATATTTACAGTAAAAAAACATTTTTTAACCGTTAACCAAACATTTCATTAGAAGTACATTGTACATTTATGAAATACTTTGTAATACTCTTCTTAATAGGTTTACTGTATATCTACTTTTATACAGTAAGTTACCGTAATATCATGTACGTGGCCGGAATAGTTTTTTACAGTGATAAAAGTAGCAGCCCCAGCAGCAGGTATTTTAGCAGAAGTGAAATGCGTTTTAAAACAATCTCCGGTTCAATTTGTTAATTTTCGATGTATTTTTTTACGAGCGCCGAGGAGCTCCCCGTCTCCGTCAGCTATTCTTCTCCGCCTTCATCCTCCGCCCATCCTTTTGCTCAAACTTTCCTTCCGTCACCTCCGCCACCTGAACCGCCATCATCGCAGAAACATCGCCTCGCCTCCTGACGTCCTTCCTCTCTGAGTGCTCCTCTCCCTCCGCCAGGGCCAAGAGTCCAACAAAGGGTCGTTGGGTTCATCCTCACTCTGGCGGCCATCCTCCGTTCCTATATCAACCGCTCATCACGCGCTCCACCGGCCTCACCGGCGGAGAAGGCTGAAGCCGTTTAGTGTAAAGCTGTTTTTTTAATCCCGTTTGAATCAGGATTTTATTTGACTAACTCCAGTTATCCCAATCCTATCTGTTGTTCAGCTCGCGTGAAAGCCAGGATTGACATATCAAATCAGAGCTTTAAGTCTGGACTAAAGGCTGGCTAATATCCTTCTGCTGGCTGATCGGTTTCTCAAAGGACAAATCCCTTTAGTCGGGGAGCCTCGACTATTCTCCGTGTGGGAATAAATCCTCCCTTGCACACAAAGCTTCTAATCCACTCCTCACAGAGCTCCTTTCATTTACATGAGGAAATCCATTACCAGCGGGGTTTTTTTTATTTTTTTTATCGTGATGCATTGCAGTTATTTCACTTAAGCGTCAACAGAAGCGGAGGCAGCGTTTTTTTTTCTTCCTGGCACACAGATTTACGAGAATCAAGAAAACCGCATTAATGCTTTCATACATAATTTCATTCATGCATTTATTCAACCTTCATTCCCATCGGCCTATGACATCATCGCCACTACACAGTTTCAACGGTTCCGTCGTTGCTCGCATAGATGCGTTTTTCTCTGCAGTCAGATATTTCACCTTCTCGATCTCCCCTGCTTGAAAATCTGATCCGATGTTTCCGGATTTGTGGGTGAATCAGTTTGACAAGATAATCCACATTCTACTGTGTAGCCTAAAATTACTCGTCAAATCACGACTTTATTCTCGTTAAATCCATAAAAGTTTTTATCTTCATATTACGACACTATTCTCACAAAATTGCGACTTTATTATACACTTTATTCTCCTAACATTCCGATTTTAACATCTAAAATAACTACTTTATTCCTGATATAGTCATAGTATTAGGAATTTATTCCCGTAAAATATCAAAATTATTCTAAAAGTTATTTTAATGATACTACAGGTTTATTCACACAAAAACACAAATTTGTTCCACTAAAGTTACAAAGTTTCACAAAGTCACAACTTTATTCTCATAGAATTGCGACAATATTCTGGTTAGAAATGACATTATTCTCCTCATGAAATGATTATTCTCATAAATTGATGACTTTATTCCTGCATTTTAAAAATGTTGTTGTTAAATGTGGCATAAATAAAGTCGTGGTATAAATACGACTGTTTGGAGGTTCCTCCTGCGTTTTTTTTGGCGGTGACATTAATTTGTGCGATAAGTGATGGAGGACGCCGTCCCGCCGTCACAGCGTCGTTATTCTCAGACGGTTTAATTGCAGGAGGAAAACACTGAAGGTGTAAAACTCACGGCCCACCATCAATTATTCCTGCACACTCTCAATCACATTCCAGTTCAATTAATCAGTTTAATTCCTCCCCCGGGGGCCGCTGTAATACATTTAGCATCAGAGACGAAATGAAACCTGATGCCGGGTTCTAAACCCACCTGTGCGGCTTAATCCGGATCAGTCCGGCACGTTTAGCAGCTTTCAGGCGGGGTCAAGAACCAGCGAATAAATATTAGCGCCCAAATCTCTATAAGAGGTTAAACTGCGTCCATCGATGGAGGTCAAGTATCTGCTGATGGCGGGGGAGGGGGGGGCAACCCTCTCCGGCTAGTAATGTGATTTTCATCACCTCGCCATTAAAAGGGAGGCGGGATCCGTCATCATTTTTTATCCTGAACTATAAAAACTAGCATCACAAAACTTTTCCAACTAGACTGGTTTTAGTATCAGACTAAAGTTTCGTCGTCTGGAAGGGGAATTTTTTCGTATTTAAATGCCTTTTTGCTGTTTTTGAGCTTCATGCATCTACACTGTAAAATAATACCATTAAATTTACGAGAAGAATTTTGCTGTAAAAACATTCTGTGACCACGTTCAAGAAATAACAGTAAATGATCTTAAATACCGTAGATTGTAGATATAATGACAGTAAATTACCTTAAATACGTAGACTTTAGATATAAATACGGTAAATTAGCTTGAAATCACCGTATTTAATTTCTGTATAAGATGAGATATTCTTGCTTAATTGTTAAAGTTTTTTACCGTAAATTTTCAATATAACTATTAGCAAAATATGTCATTAAGACTTTATAATACTTTAACAGTAATTGATTATAACATTGTGGTATTTTCTTTTGTTATTGTTCTGTTATTTTACCACATATGTTGTATTTTCACTGTAAAATTTGGTTCTCAACATATTCTGAATGTAAAAAATAACATCTACGTCTCTATGTTCTTTTTTACGGTAATTTTAACATACTGTTTTTACAGTTTTTAGAAAGCAATTGTGAAATTTGTCTGAGTTTATTGTATTTATATATTACATAGCATATCCTATTTTCTCCACAGCAGTCTTCCGTTATGTGTTCTTTTATAGTCAGCGTTTCTTTTACGGTAAAAATATGGCAACAACAGCTGCCTGTATTTTACCGTAAATTATGATTAGGTTAAATTTTTTTATTTTTTTACAGTGTGAAAAGAAAATTGTAGAGAAAGGTCGCGTAAATCATTCCACACAACTTATTTGTGACCTTCCTTTTAATCGACGGATCCCGACGTCCTGAGTCGAGGAAATTCCTCCGACATTTTTATTTCCAAACGTCGCCGTTAAGAAAAAAAACAATACCTTTTTTTTTTTTTTAAAGATTGATTGCGATATATTTACGACGGCGCTCTCATTCAGTGAAATCGCCGGTTTTACGTCCTTCCCTAGCATCCATTCGTCTTCTTTCTGCTGAAGCGCTCTGAGCTCACAGTTAGCTTTAGTTTTATTGGACCGGGTGGAATTGCCAGTGATTAAATTGCGGTTTGGTCAAGATTGCTGTGAAAAACTCGGCGAGATACTAAATCTACTCCAAACAAGAGACAACTAAATATCTTCCAGCTGCTTTAAGCCGCCCGTCCTTCCGTCCCATCGCTCCGTAAGTTGTTTCTATTTTCTCTGGGCACGCCTGTTAATCCGGCCGGGCCTCCGAGCGTCCATCCCTCGTCTCCGTGTCCGCTCTAATGTCCCCTGATCCATAGCTGCTGAAGTTTTATTAGCGCCATAAATGTCCCTAAGAGCCTGCAATATCGCTTAGCCGAAGCGCCAGAAGAGGAGGAGGAAGTAACAAGAAAGAAAGAAAGAAGTAAAGAAGGAAGGAAAAGAAAGAAACAGAAAGTCCTAATGAATTAGTTCCCCGGATGATAATTCAAATAAGAAAATATATGAAAAGAAAATGCATTAAAGTGAATTAGCCAGTTATAAATGACCATGTATGCCCCCCCCCCCCTCGCTACTTTAACCTCTCCAGCTATCTTTTTTTTTCCACGATGGTAACAAATCTAAATTTGTTGGACGTCTTTCGGGCGCGGGGCCAGAAAAGCTTTTATATCCATAAAGGCCTATGGATCACAGAGAATTGCATTAAGCTGTCCAATTTAATTACAGTATTGACAAAACATAATAGATACTTACAGCCGAAAGGAGAGCGATGGGTAGAGGAGGGGGAGGAGCGCCGGGGGAGAGTCGGAGAGGGGGGGGGGGGGGGGGGGCAGAAAGTGCAGACAATGTCCGTTTATAATGCTGATGCAGTTAGGGTATGTATTCCAGGGAGGCGTCTGAGGAATGTGTACGTGTCGCAAGGATTTACAGAAAAAAAAAACCCATGAGTGAATTTCGGAACACTTAGTCTGATGGAGACGCTACCGGTCCCTGTTGGCCCTGATGGCCGACCCACTCAAAAATACCCACAATCCAATGTGCACAAAAAACACACAAAAAGGCTATTTTTCACCCAAAGCTTACCAGATGCTGGACATTCAAGTCACGACATCATGACATCATGACATCATGACATCATGACATCACAGACACACCACAGTATGTCATGACATCACAGAGACACTACAGTATATCATGACATCACAGACACACTAGAGTCACCATGACATCACAGACACACTACAGTATTTCATGACATCACAGAGACACTAGAGTATGTCATGACATCACAGAGACACTAGAGTATGTCATGACATCACAGAGACAATACAGTATGTCATGGTATCACAGAGACACTACAGTATGTCATGACATCACAGAGACACTACAGTATGTCATGACATCACAGAGACAATACAGTATGTCATGGTATCACAGAGACACTACAGTATGTCATGACATCACAGAGACACTACAGTATGTCATGACATCACAGAGACACTACAGTATGTCATGACATCACAGAGACAATACAGTATGTCATGACATCACAGAGACACTACAGTATGTCTTGACATCACAGAGAGACTAGAGTCGTGTCATGACATCACAGAGACACTACAGTATGTCATGACATTACAGAGAGACTAGAGTCGTGTCATGACATCACATAGACACTAGAGTCATGTCATGACATCACAGAGACACAAGGGCTATATCAGCACATCGCTGAGAGACTAGAGTTACGTCATTATATTAAAAAGAGACTAGAGCCACGTGTCATGTCACTGAGGCACTAGAGCCACAAGGTCACTAGAGGTAATAAATAAGTCATGGCACGTAGACTGATGTATTTATTTTTATTTTATGTTAAAAATGTCCATAAAACATTTGCCTGATTCGTATCCATCTTTAACGTTGAGAATAAATGTCGTCATCGTCGTAGCTTTGTTGGTTATGATAATGGCGCCTCAGTCGCAGACCTAGCAGGACCTTGTATCTAGACCGGCGAGGCTTCGGTTCCGCTGTGTCACCAGTTTCCTGGCAAAGCCGTGGAAACACAAAAAAATGTCTCGAAACTGGGCACTGGGTCCAGACCAGCTCTGGTACCAACAGCCCTGGTACCACCAGCTCTGGTACCACCAGCTGTGGTACTGCTGTGGTGGAAATTGGTTAGCAGTGATTTACAGCACTCAGAATCATACACAATGTCACTCGTTAACTCCCATCTGCCCCCCCTCCCACACACACACACACACACACACACACACACACACACGCACATTGACTTAGATCAACATAATGGAGCGAGTTAGGAGAGTGGCTGTCCTCTCCCGGCCCGTCCCAGCCGGTCTGGGCTGTCATCCTCCTGTCTAGCATGATCAATGGAGGGGGCAGTATTTTTATTCAATTCAAGTGCACACTTAATTAAATCACAGAGAGTGGAGGGTCTGGGTGGGATGGGTGTGGTGGTGGTGGTGGTGGTGGGGGGGGGGACTAGACCTAGCAAGGGCACCGAGTCAAAAGACCGATGAAGAATTACAAAGACTGAACGGTAGAGACAAATCCCTGTGTGACAACAGGAAGTAGAGGACGACCTTCACGGCCATATTCGTCCGATGGGACGCGCTTAATTGCAGAAAAACATTTCTATTACCTTTCAGAGGAACTTCTGACAAATGTAAAATTGAGAAATACCGTATAGACTCTCACCTGCAAGACTCGTGCTGTAAATAAAATCCAAGTTATTTGCACGAGCAGAGAAAGTTACAAAAACTCTTTAAAATTCTCACGCAAAGTGTTTCAGAACCGACCCGCTTTTTTTAGTCCTTCCTTTAGGCTGCCTCAGTATTTCGCCCGTAACAAATCTATTGAATTTCCTCTTTAAAATACAGAACATCTTTTAAGACTTACAGGCAATATGTGAGAAAATGACACGCTTTAACTTTTTGAATTTGACAGACCATAATCCCGTTTGAGCCAAAACCAATGACCATATTTAAACGTGCAAATCGCTGCAAAATGTAACGGTTAAAAATCGTCTGATGGGAAGTACTTCTTTGTCGAAGCTTTTTCTGCTTGCTTAAAAAAGACGCCTATCGTGTTTTGAGGAACGTTTGGCGTTTTTGAGGAAATGCTAAAACACTAATGCAAGAGTTGAAGCTTGTAACCGGAGTCTTTGTCAATATAACAATCGCTTGCTAAAAATAAGCCTTTTATTCCCTTGAGAAACAGGCTGCCCCTTTATTTGCCCGTTACAAATCTATTGAATGTCCTTAGAGGCTTTAAAATGTGTTTTATCGTCCAACAGCACAAAGTGGACGAACTTTAAATCAATATTTATCTGATACGTTTTTTCCAGAAGCATTTTTTGTATCACGATTTGCACTTCTATTCAATATTTTGCGTAAAACGGCTCAAATACGCTAATGAGAAAAAGTAGCGATAGCGTGCTAATGCTAATGGATTAAGATTTGCCCTGAAAGTCCGTCAGAGTTGCACATGCAGGGAATTTTGAATTTTACTCTAAAAGTCGCAAAAAGTCCCCAACGTGAGTCTACGATATTAGAATCGACATCTTGTCAAAAGTCGATTATATGGACGGGCTATCAGTACCGAATTCGGATTAAATCGGACCAAAGGTGGAGAAATTACGGCCTAAAAACTTTAAGAGATAAAGCTCCCCCTAGTGCAAGAAAGTAAAAACGGATTTCCCCCAAAATCTCTCCAGTTCTTCCTCGCACTGAGGCCTATGTGGGTCTCCAATCGGAACACGATCCGTGAAACGGTTTATCAGTTGTCGCGTCATAGAAACTCCTTTCCTTCCTTTGACACACCGGCTGCTCCTGTATTTTATCCGCAACAAATCCACTGAATTTTCCCTGGAGGCTCAGAGACATTATTTAAGAGTTGACATGGATGCAATAGAGGGAAGGAAGAAAAAAAAAACACCCCCCAAAAAAAACCCCGAAGCTTTAATGCATTTGAGGAACATCGACCTCAATCCTGTTTGAGCCAAAACCAATGACAAAATTTTGAATAAAAATTGCTTTAAGATGTAACGCTTAGAATCATATTTACACACTGCAGCCCGACTGTCTGCAACCGACCGCCAGCGCGTCGGATAATATATCCCCCAGCTTGTTGGCACGAGTGGGAATCACTCAAGTGGAGTGGCTCCGCCGCCAAGTTGTGCAGACCAAGGTTGTAATGGGAAGGCCCCACTTCTTGAATGCTATGGAGCTGAGCCTGGACTATACGTCCGCGGCGCTGCCAGAATCTGCCGTTTACAGTCGCTGTGTTTCCCAAGGATGAATGAAGGTAATTGCCTTAAGTTCCTTTTCAAACTTGCCCAATAAAATAATGGTTAGCGTATCATATGCGACGCCTGAATGTGAGTTATTTCCTCTCCGGTGCCGCAGAGCGTCAGCGGACCTCCCTGTTTCGCCGCTGCAATGTCAACATGTCCCGCCGGATCGTAGCGATACATGCCGACACTCACTTTTGCGGTTCCTGGGCAATAATCTAGCCGGGGGAGGGGGATAAAGTCACGTACCAATTTCGCGTTAAATTTATGGAATGTGGGGCTTAAGAGGAATCCTCGCCACTTCGACTGGGAATAGGAACTGGAAGTCGACTTTTTACGGCCGACATACATTCAAACAATCTCCTATAAAATCTTGCGTTACGTTTAATTACGCCGGCTCAAAGAAAGTACTTAACAGTGAGTTAAAATAGTATAAAAGGATAGTTTAACGGTTCCGAAGGTTACAGATCCCCTCATGATGTTTAATTGCGTGTGCAGTGTGAGCCGTGTGATACCTGCAGCATGACTTTGGTCTTACCCTACAGTAGAACGCCTTCAGAATACTCGCAGGGAATGTGAGCCGGCCGGCAGTCGATATTTATTACTCCCTTTATGGAACAATATTAAATGCAGTTACAGCCCCCGAGGGAGAGAAGACAGAGAGAGAACATGAGAGAGTGGGAGGGCTGGAAAAAAGAAGGTGAGAGAAGACGGAGAGAGAGACGGGGAGAGGAGGTTTGGGCCAAAAGTCGTATCCCAGGTTCCAAAAGAAGGAAAACGGAACCACCTCTGTCTAAAAACGAGAATCACGTCGACGTCAAAACTCCGAAGGTTGCGTCACGCTTCACGTCTTGAAGCCCCCCTCCTTTTTTTTCTTCGTTTTTCGTTTTTTTGTCTTTGCGTAGTTTTTCACGTAACTTTTAAAATGTCTCGGATATCGGACTCCAGGAGATTCGAGGATTCAAACGGTTACATTATAGAATAAATAGAATAGAAAAACAACAGGAGTGGAAAAAGAAATAGTCACATATTTTACACTCCCACCTACACGAGAGACGATAAACAAAATAAAAGCAGTAAGACGAGTCAAAAGTGTTTGATGCACCAAAAAAAGAGAGAGAGGAAAAAAATAAGTGAAGCATTTTCAAGAAAAAGATCAACAGGAACAAGAACGAAGGCGAGTTACAGTTAAATATGAACCGTTGGTGTTTATAGTGTTTATATCCGTGTTTAAACTGATTAAAGTGTTTGTAGTGGTGTTTATAATGGCCTTTATAACAGTTTGAATAGTGATGTTCGTAGTGTTTTTAGTGTTTAAACTGATGTTTATAGTATTAATAGCCGTGTTTATTGGGTTTTTGAGCTGTTTATAGTGTTTTAAGTGGTTTTCATAATGTTATAGTGATGTTTATAGTCGTTATGGTGAAGTTTATAGTGATTAAAAATGGTGTTTATAGTGTTTATAGCGACGTTCATAGTGTTTTTAGTGTTTATAGTGGTATTTATAGTGTTTTTTGGGGTGTTTAGAGTGTTTACGGTGATGTTTTTGAGTGAAAAGTAACTCCTGGCGGCGCAGCTTTGTGATGAATATCGATGGAAGATGACGTCACACTCGCATGAATTCCGATCGGACGGTTCAGACGGGGGTCGAATTGCAAAAACTCCGACCAATGCAATACAATACAATAACAGTAAAATTCACACCGCCTCAAAGCAGAACTTTTTTCGGACCATATTTAGACTCGTGTGTGAAATGCCATCGGACTGAACAACGTATCCGCTCGGTTTCTCACGCACAGACAAATTCTACGTCACACAAGGAAACTCTACCGGTTGTCTCTACCGGATCGCTCCTGTGACGCCACCTGAAACCAAACGGGATCATTTCCTCTCGCCTGATTTCAGCCTCTCCTTCCGTTCTGGTTCATATCTGGACGGGCCTGGAGGCGGATCGGTCTAATATCTGGTATACGGTTACGCACAAAGAAGTGTAGGGTGAAATAACCCGGGAGAAACGTTCATTTTGTTCCCGTGGGTGGCTGACACAGAACTCTCGTCTGGGCTTTGATGAAGTGTGTGTGGATATGAGTGTGTGTTTGTGTGAAGGGGTTAGCATCAGTGTTTGAGCGTGTGTTTAACATTACCTGCCGTGTGTTCCTACGCATGAATGTGTGCCGCAAAGGGTTAACAGTAATATCCGAAGTGGCACAGGGTGACCAGGGCGGTGTTATTATTACATGAATAATGGAAGTTAATATGGAGGAGGCGATAGCTGGAAGCACCCACACCCCCCCACACACACACAAACACACACACACACACACAGACACTCGCTCCTCACACACCACGTCCATCACTAGCCTAACCGAGGACGGATGTTGCTGTCATCCTCCATCCTTCCAGACTTCTGGGGTCCACAGAGAGTCTCTGTGGACACAGGGGGGAGACCTTGGCGTGGGGAAGTTCTAACTGAGGGGTAGGGGGGGGGTCCTGTGGTGAAAGAATGAGGTCTGGAATACATTTGGTCAAAATTCAATCAATAATACAGAACACAGGAAGCTCCGTAATGGGTGTGTGCCATATTCTTTTTCTTCGTCCCATTCTCATCCTCCTCTTCTTCATCTTTTTCTGAACTTACCCGACATGAACTTCCTCCACCGACACCTAGGTAGCGAGCCCCCCTGCCCACCAACAAGCCCTCCCAGATCCTGCTCCAGACTTTATATTTATATTCAGGGGAACTCCATTGAAGAGTATTCACCGATATCTTCAAATCCCTCTTGGTCCGGTCTGAGCTCAGAGAGACCCCAATAGGGGGGCCGACACAACTCTCTGGTTGCAACCCCCTTCCACCCGTGTTCCCCGTTACCCGTCCCTGGCTGTGGCTGTGTGTATTTTTGGGTTTGTGTTGGTTAATCTATCAGCGCGTGTCCTTTTCAAGGATCACAGGCCAATATCCTGTTAGCGATAGCCTTTGCTCTACTCAAAGGTCGAAGCAAATGAGTCACAGACGGATGAGAGGGGAACAAATGTTCACACGGAGACCAAACATCGCCCTGTATGTGCGATGTGTTCGGATATTAGTCAAATGTGATCATTTCCCGTAGTTCAGTGGCGGGCCGTGGGTTTTCCACCCGAGCCTTCCTGCGATTACGCCTCCCGCAAATACCTCGCAGTGACAAAACCATTCAAAGAGACAGTAACGTTTATCTGGTGTGATATAGCGCTACTGGGACCGCCACTCCACTGAATCTGGACCTCATTCAAACGACAGCGGCAGCAACCATCTTTAATTTGTTGAAAAAACATTGCTCAGCAGGAGGCAGACGAAAGTTAGCGCCTTCCAGATACGAAATACTGACGTACGAGGCGAGTCCACTTCAACAACACGACCGGCCTGCTTTCGGGCCCTGCTAGAATACCCCGGCATGTCAAACCGACCACGCCCTAAATGACAACTTTGAAATCTGATTGGTTAAAAAATGTGTCTCGTGTATTTCAACAATAGAGGCTTTCACTGTGGAAGCTGATCCCGCCCCCGCAGACGTTTCACCCAGAGGTGAAATCTGATTGGCTAAAAGAGAGCACACTGGAAGCGCAGAAAGAAGCGATGAAATAAATGATACCGATGGAAAGAAACGATTCAAAATACATGTGGTCTCAATCAAAAATGTTATTTGACTTACGATTTTTCTTAGATTTTCTGACAATGTCTAGGCTAGCAGTGAGCTAGCCCTGACCGTCCGCCGCTACTGTAGTTATGTTAATGAGGTCACGTAAAAATTGTGATAATTGGTAACCAGAGGCGTAGTCTGGAATATTAAAGTCTCCGAGAGGAAGTAATATTTTCTCAGCTTTCTACGACAGCGGTCTCAACCCCTTTTTTAGCATCGTGGACCGGATAATATCGAAAGAATTTTTGGAGACCAGGACATACAGTCCCTCACAAAAACATTTCCCTTGCATGAGATGAAAACATCGCAACTCACCGCAGTGAATGAAAGAGTTGGATCACTGGGTTTCTTTCCCCTGCAACGAGACAAATTCCATCAAGGCGGGATAGAAAACAGCGAAACCCAAACTATGTTGCTTACATCCAGTCTGCCCTACTATGTATGTTCTGGTCGCAATCATTGGAATCAAAGCTTTTGTTTTGATCTCGGGGAATATCCAGTCTTGACTTTGATCCAGGGCGCTGGCAGCGATGTTTTCGGTCGTGCTGAGATGAAGACAGTCTTTCCCAAAAATCCCAGTTGGAAGGGAAAGTTTTTTTCTGATGCACCAAGTAGATGAATTTATCAGTCCCAACAAAGTCATCAGCCACCACCACCGCCTTCAGAGTTTGGACTCCAGTGGGGAAATTAGACGTATGCTGTTGTGTCCGACAGTAGGTGTATATCCCCGAAAAGTCCCCAATACCGTGCGTTGTACAAGCCATTGCCCAGATTGGAGTCGTCAAATTAAATGTACAATTATGTCTACAATATATATTTTTTTAAAACACTCGAAAAATATGAACTATTACAGTGAAATATGCAATAAAAGAGGCAGATATCGCAAAGTTGATTCGTTTGCACCTCATCTGAAGTTAATCGGACTGTGTGCACCAAAATCCCCGATTAGGAAATGATGTTCAGAAAACAGTGTTTTTTTTCGAGAACAGCTGTCCTAGTGAGTAAAATATGACCTGTTAGAGGAAACGCGACATATGCAGGATAAATCTATTCTAGATTATTCATATGCAACAAATTTTGACTAAGTTGGACCAACGGTTGCGAAATTCTGGCTTTACAATATGGGAAATAAAGCGCTCCTTAATGTCGGAAATAAACATCGGAAATCTCCCAAAATCGCACTAAGATCTAGGTTGGTATCAAATTTGAAAATGATCCATGAAACTGTTTTTGAGTTATCGCGTTAACACAAAAGATCTGATGCAGATGCGGCGATGATGATTCAATAATACCCCCGACTTTTCAGGGACATAATTATCTTGATGCCGATCAGAGCGGAAACTCTTGTATCGCAATCCATCGCAATCCCTCCCGACCGATGACTTACAACTTCCTGTGCTTTCCCATCGTTATGACCATCGCCCCTGAACTGATGGGGGGAAACCCCTGACATCTGGCGATACGGCGGGATTTTCTGCCTGCAGCTCATGAGATCTTTGTTTTTGCACCTATAATAATCTGGCAGCCATAAACCAGGACTACAAACACGTTTGTCAGGCCATGTCTAACCAGGAACACATTGTTTGGTGGATTGCAAACAGGAAACTCATCTGGATCATGCTTCGGGTCTTGTTGCGCTCGTTGAAATGACATGTTGGATTTGGTCTCCGGTAAAATGTTAATGAGGCGTCCGTCTTTGGTTTGACCTCCAAAATGTAGCTGGGACATGAAAGAAGACATAGAGGTCGGTCGGAGGATGTCTTAACGGCCCACAGAGGTACACATAACAGATTTTATTTAGCTAAAAGACATAATAGATCAACATCATAGCGTGTAAAAACAAAAAAAACAAAACATAAAATATATTTTTTTACATGGAAATATTCAGAAATCTGACTTTTTTTTTGGAATTTTTGCTCATTCTCCTTTGTTTTTTCCAATCCGACAAATACTTTTGGTAAGATTTCAGGTTTTTGCAGTGTGTGTTTTGGCTGCATGGGAGCAACTGAGAGCAAAAAAAAAAAAGAAAATCCCCATCCCGACCCAAAATGTCTCAAACCTTCAAAACAAGAAGTGTAAACAGGGGGAATATTTCCCAGCTGTGCGGCACATTAAAATATCATAATACCATTCCTGTCTGTCAGATGTTTGCCTCGCCGTCCTCCGCCCTCACCACAACTGCTCAGCGAGGCTCACGTATTTTCTTTGCCTAGAGAGCCACACACTTTTCCCATCGAGGCCCGGGTGAGAAAACGGGGGGGAAACGCTCATCTCTTGTCAAACAAGGGGAGCCGGCCAGAAATCACAAAGCTGAGAGGGAAACGTCCAGAACTTTGTTCGCTTCAGGAGGCGGGTCGCGCTTTTTTCGGGGCAAACGATTAGCATCGCGGCGCTAACGCGAGCCGATTGGCTGGGGAATGACGCGGGGCCCGTTTCCCTCCCGCGTGACCGTAAATGAGACGGCATACGCGTGTTCGCTGTGGATGTGAGGCTTTGATCATGTTTGACTGCGTGTGTGAGGATGTTTATTCCAACGCAGAGGCGGCGGCGTTTCTGAGCTGCATGATGGGAAAATGTACGGATGACAAAACTCGATCCGGGTTGTTTTTGGTGAGTGAATGTGTGGGTGGGTTTATGTACACATGTGTATGTGTGTGTGTGAGTGTGTTTGAGTGTATGTGTGTGTGTGTGCGTGTGTGTGTACATGTGTTTGTGTGTGTCCGTGTATACGTTTCTGTGTGTTAAGGTGTATATACGTGTTTATGTCAGTGTGTATGTGTTCGTGTGTGTGTAGATGTGTATGTGAATATATGTGTGTGTGTGTGTGTGTGTGTGTGTGTGTGTGTGTCAAGGCCAAACAGAAAACTGTCTGTGGCTCTCGTGTGTACTGACTGTCTGTCATACTCACTCATGTATTTATACTGCAGTTAATTGGTCTGATTGTACGTTCGGTGATTTCAGACCCGACTATGAAGTAAACGTAAACCGCAGGTTGTTTCGTTTTTTTGTTGCTTTTCATCTGTCAGTCAAAATCCAAACTTTCCGCATTCACTCGACGGGGAGGCGTTTGTTGTTGAGTTGCATTTGAAACAGCCGAACGGAATATAAAATGTTGTTTACTGAACTCGCGTTTGCCTTTTGATTGAATATATTAGACTTAAATAACGTTTTGAATCGTGCAGGACTCACTTCTTTTTACCGAGGTGGTCCGGGACACATCTGACCATCTCTCTTATGTAGTGTCTACATGAATACGTCCCCGATAATGACGTAGGCGGAAACGACGTCATCAGTGGCGGTTGGTTTTCTAGCTAGCAATGCGCCGGTTAAAACCGCCGCTTTTCCAGCCTTCATCAATTTTCTCTTTTTCCTACGCTCTTCATTCAAGTCTTAAACGTCTTTGTCCACTACGTCTAAACATCTGGAATAGTCCCTACGTGTAAAATGTCTCCAGAAACATCTTCAAGTAGTTACGCAGCCTGTGCTAGCAAGCTAAACTAACCTGGCTCCTGACTGAAGCGACTGCCCTTTGACCTCGGAGCGGAAACGACGTAGGCAACCTGAACACAAGCGCTCAGCCGGACGCGCCTGGAGACGCGTGATGGACCCAGGCGTGAACGGCGGTGTGTCTCGCCGTCCTAAGCAGGGTCAACGTCGCTCCATGTACTCCATGTACGTTCTCGCCGGTACAGAAGCTAGTACTTATGATAATAATACCAAAGATGATGTCACCGTTCACCCGGACGCCGTGTTTCGTCATCATGAGATGTCGTGGTTGAAACACGCTGCGGCAGGCGGAGGTCGGTGATGTCGTAAAAACTCAGATGTGGTATTTTGAGCGAGGTCTGGGTCCACCTCGGTGGTCCCCCTTCCAAAGGGAGGGCACCCTGCGGTGGTTCAAACCAGATGCCTGGACCACCTTAAGGTGCTCCTTTCACCGCGGCGGTTCTCCGTCTGGATGTCGGAGCTCCTCAACTTACGTCCAGGCGACTTCATTCTTTGCGATATTTTCCCCTCAGAGGTCAGGTGAAGGTTGAAACTATACCGACTCATAAATCTTTACCTTATGGGAAGAAGAAGAGGAATAAGGAATAAGGGATCACGTTGTTTTGATGGCGTTGATGTTAAATCTTCGTTCGTTCTCCGAGATCATCGCCGAGACGCGCAAAACAAAAAGGAATCCTTTACATTGGAAACATACGGGACCCACAAACGACGGATCCTGTCTTCGTCTTTCCTCGTTCTCTCCCCACCAGCGCCCCCCCCCCATTAATCACACACACACTTCAAGGTAGTAGATCATGGAAGCCATATTTCTGATAGTCCCTTTTGTCTTTGAAGCTCTTTGGGCCAAATTGTTCCACCGATCATAAATGTCATATCATTCTTCCCCCCGCTGTCCATCTCCCTCTCCTTCTGCGCCTTTGTACTGTAATCGCCTGTGTGTGTGTGTGTGTGTGTGTGTGCGTGTGTGTGTGTGTGGCATACAGATCCAATCTTTGTGGTTTAGATTAGCGTTTGACTCCATATATCTTTGAGTGGTTTGAATAATTAAACTCAGGTCTTCTCTCCGCCTCTGTCTGTCTCCAGAGACCTCAGCGAGAACCAGATCCAGGCGGTTCCCAGGAAAGCTTTCCGAGGAATCACCAGCGTCAAGAACCTGTAAGCACCGACCGCCTCCTCTTCTCCTCTAACGCCGTTCTCCTGTGCCTGACCACCATCGCCTCCATCTCTGTTATTAGTAACGTCTCTAATCGGGTTATTTCTAATTCATCCGGGATCTTTATCGTGAATTCTAGTAGACATGTTCTCAGACGTCGAGGCGAGGAGGGTGTCCGGTTTGTCCCTGACCTCCAGGTTTACAGCCCAGTGTGAAGAGTCAGCACCTCCAGAACCGAGGCCGGGGTTCTCCGCTGGGACAGTCCGGTCCTGTCGGGGTTTGAGATGAGTCGCTGCCTCAAAGCGAAGGAGTTAAAGTATCTTGATGTCTTATTCTGGATTGTTTAGGGTCCAAATGGGTCCAACCCTCACTCCTGGTCCTGACGTCTGAGTCGTGACCCTAACATGAGGTCGAGGATGAGAGCAGCTTCCTTTATAGGGGGGAAAGGACTGAGCATTCTTAATTTGGTTCTACTTTGGAACCGGGTTTTGGTTCTCAGCTCACCTTGTAAATATCATAAGTCACAAATTTGTTATTTCCGTTTTTCAATATTTACCGCATCTCTCCCCTCCTCGTCTTCCTCCACCTTCCTCACCCCACCCCTGATATTTCCCACTTCACTCATCATCCTCTTCTCTCCCTCTTCTTCCTCAGTTGTCCGGCGAGGCTTTGTCCTCCATATCAAGTGCTCAATTATTCATGACATCCTAATCGCCAATAGTCGGATCAATAGACCCGATCGGTGCCGCCCGTCAATAACGTCTGATCAATCCTGATGCTGCTCACCGGACCGACTCTGGGGAGTAAACAACAACGTTCTCGGCCTTATTTTATTTTATATAATGTTATAAAATAAAATAAAATAAATCAAAACAAAACAGAATGTAATAAAATATAATATAATATAATATAATATGATATAATATAACATAATAAAATACAATATAATATAAAACAATATAATATAATATAATATAACATAATAAAATACAATATAATATAAAACAATATAATATAATATAATATAACATAATAAAATAAATCGAAACAAATAGAATAGAGTAAAATATAATATAATATGATATAATATAATATAATATAACATAATATAACATAATATAATATAATATGATATAATATAATATAATATAAAATAATATAATATAATATAACAAAGTAAAATAAAATAAATCAAAATAAAACATAATAAAATATAATATAATAAAATATAATATAAGATAATATATTATAATGAATTAAATCAAAAATAAAATTTAGAATAATATAAAATAATAAAATTAATATATAATACTATGATATAATATAATAAAATAAAATATAACAAATTAAAATTTAAATGAAATAAATAAAATTTAATAAAATACAATATAATATAATGTAATTAAATATAATATAATATAATATAATGAATTAAATAAAATATAATGAAATACAATACAATATAATATAATATAATTAAATATAATATAATATAATTAAATATAATATAATATAATAAAATTAATTAAATAAAATATAATATAAGATAAAAGATTAGAATTAAATAAAATATAATATAGTATAATGTGATTAAATATAATAAAATATAATATAATGAATTAAATAAAATATAATGAAATACAATACAATATAATGAAATACAATACAATATAATATAATATAATTAAATATAATATAATATAATTAAATTAATTAAATAAAATATAATATAAGATAAAAGATTAGAATTAAATAAAATATAATATAGTATAATGTGATTAAATATAGTACAATATAATATAATGACTTAAATAAAATATAATATAAGATAAAAGATTAGAATTAAATAAAATATAATATAGTATAATGTGATTAAATATAATACAATATAATATAATGAATTAAATAAAATATAATATAAGATAAAAGATTAAAATTAAATAAAATATAATATAGTATAATGTGATTAAATATAATACAATATAATATAATGAATTAAATAAAATATAATATGAGATAAAAGATTAGAATAGAATAGAATAAAGTAAATTAGAGGGAGAGTGAACCTGGATCCTGCAGGATCAAACAAATCTTCTCTTCTTTGCTGAGTTTTATCAGCCATGACTGACATGAAGGAGGGAAGGATGGGGCATAAAACCGGAGTAATAACTACAAGATGCATAAAGATAATAATCCCTCCATCTGGATGTTCTCCAAGCCTCCTTTTCAAACTAGAGATGTTTACTGACAGACAAAAATTCTTCGGCTCTAAAAGAAGAAGTGGACCCAGAATAGAAAAGGACCTCATCCTTTCCAGATTGTCTCATCTTAAATAATAATAATAAACATATTTCTTTAACCTCCATATGTGGACACACGTACAAGAACGTTAAAACCTCTCATAAAGACTGAAGACCGGTTGCACTAAGGGAGGGTCCGCATCAGATTTAGCCACGCCCATCATCTATAATTAGAAATAATACGAAAAAATGAGATCCTTTTTAAGTTTCCACATTTCCTGCCGATGCATCTGCAGACATTCTGCTGCATCTCTGAAGCCCGTCAGCTGTCAACCTCCCTGAAAGAAGGTTCTGGGTTCTGATCCCAACCCGAGGCCTTCCTGTGTGGGTCTCTCCCCGGGTTTTTCCCACAGTACACAAACATTTCATGATATTTTCATAAGCCCGGCGGGCTTTGCTCAACTTCCGGGTCGTGTGGTCACGTGACTCAGAATACAACCTTAATCGACATTGTGAAAACAAAAAAGAGAGAACCGGTCCGTTTCCTCCCCGCTCCAGAACAACACGCCGAGATACTTTGAGTTCTTTGTCTCAACAGCAACTCGGCCCAAACCTGGAGGGGCCAGTCCAGCGTTTCCCTGCAGAGGACCGTGGTCTCAGATTCGGAGGTTCTGACTCTCTCAGAACCCCCCCCCCCCACGTGTTAAAATGATTTGCGCTTCTATATTCAAAGAACAAAATCCATATTTCGTCCCTCTCCTCTTCCTCCCCTCGACCCTGATACTTTTTTTTCAGACTTTTCCCCCATAAATCATCGCTCCTCTTCCTCCATCCGTCCTCGCTGCCAACATTTACTGCCCTCCCTCTGTCCACTCTTCCTCCTCTTCCTCCTCTTCCTCCTCTTCCTCCTCTTCCTCCTCTTGCTCCTCCCGTCCCGCCATCCGTCATTGTTTGTTTCTTCCTGCCGTCTCTCTCTCTTCTTCTTTCATTGATTTTTTTTTACTTTGCTCCCCCACCTTCTTTTAAACCCCCCCTCCCTTTATTTTCGTACTATTCATCTCTTTTTTTTCGACCGTCCTCCATCCATCCCTCCTTCCCTCCATCCCTCCCTCCATTAGACAAGGTGACTCCAGCAGTAAAAGGCTCCAACCCTCCATTATACCACAGACTAAAAAAAACAAAAAACCGCCATGACATTCTGTCCCTGGTGGACTCAGCATTGATTTTCTCATACGTCTCTCTCTCTCTCTCTCTCTCTCTCTCTTTCTCTCTCTCTCTCTGTCTCTCTCTCTCTCTCTCTCTCTCTCTCTGTCTCTCTCTCTCTCTCCCTTCTGTCTCACTCCCTCTCTTTCACAGACAGAGGGGTCTCTATCTGCCTCACCCGCCTGCTGCCTTTCATCATGTGGCTAGCATAGCATCGGACGCCATTTATTGCACCTCTTACACCTCGCACACACACACATGCACGCACGCACACATACACACACGCGTAAACCCGCTGACCCCTTCGACCCCGCCATCAGATTGACTTCTCTGCTGAATCTGCCAAGAACCTGGCAAACACGATTAGTGCAGGCGCCTGCTAACCTGAGCAGACAGGTAAACGTGCATCTGTGCGGAGGTG
This sequence comes from Lophius americanus, assembly GCA_037951165.1. Taxonomy (NCBI): domain Eukaryota; kingdom Metazoa; phylum Chordata; class Actinopteri; order Lophiiformes; family Lophiidae; genus Lophius; species Lophius americanus. The sequence goes on along the minus strand of JBBDHG010000192.1, from coordinate 1,077,042 downwards.
TTGTCACGTGTGGGCGTGGCCTCCTCACTACCGTGTTCTTAGAGCCGCTCCTGTCACCCCCCCTAAACCCCAGCTGTCAATCCAACCCATGATGAGGTAAATGTGGAATTTGAGAAGAGAAAGAAGCAAAATTCCTCCTTTTATTCAATGTTCTGGTTACATATTTTATTTTATTGAATCCTTTTTTCCATAATATCATTTTTTCTCGCCCGTAAAAAAGTTGCGGCGTTACCCACAGACTGAACGTCCAAAACGTGGTTTTGGTTTCAAATCTGCCCGCTCTATGGTTTTAACCGTTTACATCTCATCTGTAAACACGTATAAGACATAAAAGGATACCGATATATGGAGAGTTGTGTTATAAGCCGTTTATAAGCAATTCATTAATGACTTATAAAGCCTTTATAACCTAATTTACAGCCTTATTATAAACAATTTATAAATTCTTTATAAAGGAAGCCATCATTGTAAAGTTTAATAAAGAACTTAACTTATACATTCTCCAAAAGCTAAAAACAGTTATCCAGCATTAGGAAATGGTGCATGTTAGCTTCTGGTGTTGCCATGGTGATGTGCACAAACCCGTCGACGCAGCTCCAGAACCACCTCTGATGGTTCTGGACGTATATCAGTGTAAAAACCAGGAAGAACCCGCCTCTTGGCTTTATTTCTCTACTTTTCTCCTCCCTGTCATCCTCTCCTTTCTCATCTCCCTCGTAAAAGGCCTCCTAACTTCACGCTTCGCGACCCACAATGCAATGCTGGGCGGCCGTTTGTGTGAATTATGACTACAGTACCTTAGAGGGAGGTGAGAACATTGCGTGCACTCGAACGCAGGCGGGATTTCCTGTGAACCTCCATCACTGGAGATGTTTGCTGTTTTCCACTGATCAACAACTGAAAGCTGTCAGAGAGGATTTCTTCTAGGAAACAGAACATCAGCAAAAAAGGACAATGTCCTTCCTTGAGTCCCGATCTTCAACACGGGTTAAAATTCTTCTGCGTTCAGGTTCTGCGTTTCACAACAACAAACAAAATTCAACAGCCAAACGTTGTTTTTGGGTTTTTTTTCCCCGACTAGATATCGGCCTAAAAACGTCTTGGCGATCCGCAAAGTGAGGCTTTGATGTCACCATACGCAAACAAATTGTGTTTTCCCCGTTTACACGGAAACAGAATCAGTGGCGTTTTCAGAAGATTCCACTCTGGAACCAGTTCTCAAACGTTTTCAGGCCGCCGAAATACTGTTGTCGTGTAAATGAGAGGCAAAACAGCGACATTGACCGCATCATTTTTACAGAAACCAGAAGATCAAGTCAATATATGGAAGATTATTAGTGCCAAATGTGACCATATGATTGTTTTTGGGTTTTTTTGAGGGGGGGTTCTGAAATTTAACCTAGAATTCTGACTTTAATGTCAGAATTCTGACTTTAATCTCGGATTTCTGACTTTAATCTCAGAATTCTGACTTTATTCTCAGAATTCTGACTTAATGCTCAGAATGTAATCTTTAAATCCAGAATTTAAAAAAAAAATCATCATGTAACCCTCTTGTGAGAATAAAATCAAAATTCTTAGATTAAAGTCAGAGTTCTGAGTTGAAATTCAGACTTTTTATCAGGCTTTCATCCTCTTCCTCACAGAGGACATCTGTAACCCGGCATGTTTAACCTTTCGACCGTTAAGAAGAAATAGCTGTCGGGTTCAAAGCGCTGATGTGAAGCCGAGGAGAGGAAACCAAAGACCAGGATGTTGAACTTTGTTTATACAGAATCAGGTCAGGATTAGGGTTCCGTCTTAGAGGTCATGATCAACTGAGTCAGGAAGGGGGAACAAAACAACTCAGGCTGAATTGTTTGCGTTGGGTTTAATTTCTGCAGACAGCCGTCTAGCCTCAGTGTCCAAAATGAAAAGCATCAAAGTTCATCGGTGACCTTTTTGTTTCCATGACGAAGATGAGAAGAACATCATTAAACAAGTCCAATATCAACCGCTACAAAAGACGAGATAAAAATGTAATTCAAAAACTCAAACTCTCAGCAGTTTGGTCTCTCTTCATCGCCTGAGGTGAAATCCCCCCCGATCCGTTTCACCCGCCCCTGAGAGTCTGTGACAGGACCCGTCAGATGGTGGCTGGTTCTGACACGTGGACGGTTCCGCCTGGGTTTAAGAGTAAAGACTGCAGGAACCATCCTGTCCCGGTTTCCTTTGGTGAAAGCTGCAGCTCAGAGTCTCACGGGCTGATCGGGTAAAACCAGCGATTAGAGGAAGATGATCTCAACCCGGTGTCAAACTTTAGGCTGAAGAAGACGAGCCCGCTGGCTCCACGCCGGGCGCGGTTCCACATGAATATGCAAATCAGAACATGTTCCGTTGCTGGATGTGTGCCTTTGAGTGACCTCATTGGACCAGACACTTTCTGCAAAGCTGCGTTCTGATCCATTAAACCCGTTCTTATCAGATAATCAAATAGAGGCGACGGAGAATCAGGGCCAGGCATGAGATTAAAAAAACTGGAGGAGGAAGATTTCCTTTGTCATATTTCATATGGAGAATAATGTCCAAATGTCGTCATACAAATCCATATTTCCACTTATCCAACGTTTTGACTTTATTCCCGACATTTCTGCTTTTTTTCATTATTTGACTTTATTATCGACATTTCAACTTTATTCCTGAAATTTCAACTTTATTCCGAAAATTTTGACTTTACACCCGACATTTCGACTTTATTCCCGACATTTCCACTTTATTCCCGACATTTCTGCTTTTTTTCATTATTTGACTTTATTATCGACATTTCAACTTTATTCCTGAAATTTCAACTTTATTCCGAACATTTTGAATTTACACCCGACATTTTGACTTTATTCCCGACATTTCCACTTTATTCCCGACATTTCGACTTCATTCCCGACATTTCAACTTTATTCCCGACATTTCAACTTTATTCCCTACATTTAACTTTATTCCCGACATTTTGACTTTATTCCCGACATTTCTACTTTTTTTTTTTCATCATTTGACTTCATTATCGAAATTTTGACTTCATTCCCGACGTTTTGACTTTATTCCCGACGTTTTGACTTTATTCCCGACGTTTTCAACTCACTTCTCGAACAAAACAATCGTCCAACTCTAACTTTTCTTTCTCTAGTCTGGCCCAAATACTCCTTCGTACTTTCTCGCACTGAAATAAAAATAAAACATCCATCAGTTTTGACTCAAAGTCAAAATCAAAAAAAAAAAAAATAGCTACTAAATTACAAATGCAGCGGCGTTGTAAAGTAGTTAGAGATAAAACATATATATTTAAACTCACCCTCGGGGAGACATTAATATTCAGAATGTTCTGGTTAGTTTAGGAGACAGATTATTCTCCATTTTTCCCCCTCGGGGTCTGCAGGGAGATTCCAGAGGTTTGATTTGACCTTTGACCTCAGACAAACATGTTCCCGGTTTATTCCCTCTCTAAGAAAATGGCGGCGATGCATAAATACAGCGGGAGCAGAGTTGGCGTCTCTTTGCCCTGCTTCATAAGCAGAAAGTTTGGACGGAGGGACGTTTGCCGTCCTCGAGGACTGGAGCCCATCCAAATCTGGAACGGTCTCATAATTATGAGAAAAAAAAACCTCGGCGTTGGCGTCCCGTTCTCCTGAAGCCACTAAAAGCAGATCCATCATTTGCAAGTAAGAGTCTGCGCCGCGTCGTACAAATTGTACATCAATTACTGCATTAGAAGAGCGCCGACGTCCGTCCGTCTGTCCGTCCGTCCATCAGGAGAACTGAAGGCTTTTTCTTTCTTTCTTTTTTTTTGGAGATTAATCAACGATATTAATAACGGTCGCGGAAAAACCAGCTCGGACTGACGTACGCGATCGTTACATCCTCGCTGGGGATATTAAGCATCATAATGTTCTTTTATGCAGCCGGATCGAGGACGGATAAAAGCAAACAGAATGATTTAAAGCCCCTCATTCGTCAGATATTCCCATCACATCCATCCTTAATCCTCTTATCTACCACTCACCCCTCCTGTCTTCTTCTTCTTCTTCTTCTTCTTCTTCTTCTTCTTCTTCTTCTTCTTCTTCTGTCTTTTACCTCTTCTCTCCATCCATCTGTTTTTCAAATCTCCACTATTTGGCTTTCTAATCTCCAACCTCCTTCTCCTCTACTCCACTTTTTACCCCCTTCCCTCTGATTCTGAGTTCTTTTATTTCTCCACCACCTTCTTGGTTTCCATCCCTGAAACCTTAACTCTTTCTTTTTTTTCCCATCATTCACTCCTTTTTTCTTAAATTGATCTATTTTTACTTGAATCATTCATGGTCACATGATCATATTGTTCTTTTCTTCAATATTTCTTTTTCTCTATTCTTCACCCCATGGATCATTTTCAAATGTTTTACCCTAATAAACCTCCGTAAGAGGAAGAACAGGAGTGATGTTGGGAAAGGTTTGGTTCATATATCCGACAATAGGGGGAGCTTCATCTCGAGAAGTTTTCAGGCCAGAATTTTGAAAACGTTGTTCCAATTTGGTCAAATTTCATTGACTGGAGGAAATATAAATTGTGTTTATCATATTTTACTCTAATGGTTTATATTTTACACCCTTTTTATGAAAAACAGGTGTTTTTTTTTTACTCAACTCAAATTTGCCAACTTTATATCCACTTTTGGCTTTGTTTATCTTTTCTCTGTTTTACATTATTTCCCACATTCTTAACTTTCTTTGAGTCGATCCTTTGATGTTCTGCTCGCTGTTGGGTCGAGCTAATTTTGGGTCTCTATTTTTTATTGATAAAAGTGACCTAACCTGCTTATAATAGGACCCATTTATATGCTAATAGGCAGCATTTATATGCTAAAGAGCAAGGGGCCGAGGATAGAGCCCTGGGGAACACCATATGCCAAAAGTGCCATTGAGAAGAGGCAATTAACCCCGACTATTTAGAAAGTCCTTTTCAATGAGTGAGATTGTTTTTTATCTCGTTTCTTTTTCACATGTTAGCGCTTTGAGGACTTAATTAACAGAATTATGTGACTTCGTAAAACCGAAATAAGTCTAATAAAGCTCAAATAGTTTTCTAAAAACACGCTTTACCCAAAAACGTTAGGATAAATAACTACTTTATCATTCATAAGTCTGACTTTTCATAATCGTTTAAAAACACGCTTGGCCACATGATTTGTCATTAATGCTACATTTATAGTTTCCAAGATTTAACTGAGAAACGTCGAGGTCGTCAGTTTCCTAAGTTCACCGGTGAAGTCGCCTCCTTACAGTTTTCGTTCACCTGTGATGATGCTGCAGAGCGACGGAGAGGAAGGACAAGGTTACCGTGATTGAATGCTGGAAACAATAGACATAAATACAGGAGCCTGACGGTAGTTTCTTGTCGCAACGCCGGAATCGGAGGACCACGGCTTTGATCTCCCCCTGGCTGTGATATATTTCTTATCGGACTCATGGCAACAAATCTGTCCACGAAATCCCCTTTTCTCCCCACACAAAGCTGGACGGTAATATTTCCACTCCACAAAGATGAGGCTTTAGATTTAAGATTGTGAGATGAGAGTTTTTTTATTTCATCTTATCTGAAAAAGACTTTATTAAAGTTATTCTTTCTCTTACTAACCTCCTACCTGTGACCACAATATACCAAATCCCTCTAACTCCCCCCCCTCATATCGGAGGGTGGGGTTGTGGTTGCGGCGCCAGCAGGCAAAGCTGGGTATTCCTGATGTCGGTCCTTCCCCAGCATTGCTCTCCAGCTCATGTTTCCTTCCAGTTGAACATTCCTGGAAACCCCTCCGAAGAAAGGTGCCCTGGAAACATCCCGATCAGATACCAGAACCACTGCAGCTGTGTGTGGCGGGTTCCTTCCGGATCTCTGAGCGCTGCACTTTAAGTCTGGGCCCAGCTACTTTACAAAGGTTAGGCCATTTCAACCACCTGTAGTCACGATCTCATTCCTCCAGGAACCGATCTTACGGGTCACAGGTGAAAGTTGGAATTTAAAGTTTAGCCTTTTAGCCACGGCTGACTGTAATATGTCCAAATGTAATACCTGCATTAATGGACCAGTCCATCTTCTTCACACACATGATCAACATCCCACGATAATGAATCCCTTTGACGTGTGGAAGCGACTTATCTCGACACACTTCACACTCTGCTGCCGAAGCCAACAGAACGGCATCATCGGCAAAGATGCTGATCCGATCTCCCCAAGCCGGACTCTCCTCGCCTTGAGATCCTGTAAAAGAATATCAAGATTAGAGTTTGGACAACAGACCCCGTCATCTGCTGAGGTATTGATGAATGGAGGTAGAACACATCCATTTATCCGTTCATCCCATGACTCACCCTCACCAATCACAGTTCCAGTTCCTAATCACCATAAACACCGGGCATCCGGCTGTTTCCAGGCAAAATGTTTGTATCGACTATCAAATTTGGAATCCCGGCTGGTGCGTCGTCCCGCCCTCCCGCTGTCCTTTACCGATCAATTACCGAGTCGGTACCGCTCGCTCCCCGGTGGATTCATTGAGCGGCGGCCTGCTGTGTGCGTTCCCCCCCCCCTGCTCCAGATGATAGCAGGGGGAAGCCATGAATCCGTCTGCCAATAGGCCTTATGAAAGACATGATTAAACACACTAACTAATTATATGGAAGGAAATTAAATTCTGCCCCCCCCCCCTGTCATGCCCCCACCCCCCCGTAACAAACATCGCCGATCGTGAATCGTAAAAGCCCGCACACACAAACGCAACACGGAAGTAGAGATATGAGCGCGCCCTCATTACAGATTGACACCCGTCTTGTCGTTTGTAATCAGGGTGCCGGGTGAACAAAGATGTCAGACGAATCCAATCATATCAGGAGCGATGGCATCGTTTACCGGGGAGGAGGAGGAGGGATAACGAGGCCCACAGCCGCCGACGCCAACCCAGCAGATAGTCTTAATTATATGAAAATCCCAGCAGTAATCTGTTGTCGGAATTACCAGAACATAATTCAGGACAGTTAAAGACAATCCACTTTGCGCCCGTCTCACAGCTCTGGTTAGTTCTACAGGGAGGTGGACGACCCGGAACACCCCAAACTGCGGAAATGGTCGGAACCAATATTCAGTAGTGAGGACAGCAAGGACAAAATATGTTTACGATGAAAAACTTAAATGTCATTAATCTTAGCTGGTAGTGAACGCCTAAAATCGTCTTTTCGTTTCATATTTTAAGAGTTCTTTCTCGGTTTTTAAGACATAAAATCAGATTCCTTGAATTGGGTTCTGTCACACGGTGGAACCAGAACCGAAACCTTTGCTGGTCTAGTATGAAGACCTGGATATGTGAGTCGCTAGGGTCGAGATTATTATAATCAGTTATGAATAAAAACTGGAACAGAAGGTCTGTCCAAAAGTCACGGATGACGACCTACCAAAATATGATGGAAATGATGTCCAGGGACGGATCTAGCGGGGTGGGCACAAGGGTGGCAGTTGCCCCCCTCCCTAGAAGATGGCTTGCCACCCCAATTTTGGATCATCTCCCACTGTTTGTAGAGAGTATACATCCATCCATATATATTGTTATATAATATACAAATGCCACCCCTCAAAGTTTTCATGCCGCTGGAGTCTGTGTCTACCTGATCAGATCAGATTTATTTTATTCTTCACCTGCTATAGACTTCAGTACTTAAAAAAAACTCAATTACTTCTCCCGTCATCCGTCTTACCAAACAGTACAGATCAAATAAATAACGCTGAAATAGAGAGAAAAATGGATAAAATCAAATAAAAAAAAGGCGGAGAGGTCGTGATTAAAAACAGACGTTGATGAGTGCGATGGCGCGGGAGAATGGAAGTAATCTGTGAAGGTTCATAACCGACACAAGTCCATGACGTACATTTGTGTCTGCATTTTATTTTATAAGTCACTCAGCCGCCTTTATGTTTGTGTTGAAGAGTGGAAGGGAAGCGGTGGACGGAGGTGGACCCGACATAAATCATAGGATAGGAGAATATTGAGATGTTGAATGTCGGCGTTGAAACACGTAGCAGCAGAAAAATGAACGGGATCATGGGCACTGCTTGAGACAAACTCATCCTCAAACCCCGGCACGAAATACTCAGCCTTACAGAAGAGCAGGGCTTGAATGTGAGGCTGTGTCACGCGTCTCCATATGGTCGACCAGGCCGGGCGCCAGTTTCCCTTTCGTAAAGTAAGCAAGCCTTTTAATTACAGAAAACACAAACATGACACGACCATATGTTGGTCTGATCCCCAGAATCACTGTATTTTACCGTCAGTCAGTCGACAGATGCTCGGCTGCTTTGCTTCTGAAAAAAAACAAGGAGGGAAAATAAAAGAAGATTTAAACTGTGGCTTTGAACAAAGGCCTTATTGTGTAACAGGAGAGGTTTGTAGCTTCTTGTTTATTCAAGATCTGTAAAAGGTTCAGAACCCCAACACACTGGGGGACCTGTGGAATCCAGGCAACCGAAGGAAGGTGCTGACGCTGGAGAGATAGCTGACCTCCGGGGAAAGAGTTTGTTGCCGTCGCCAGCAAACTCTTCCTCACCAAAGGAAGCTACAGCTCAAAAAGTGAGCGGTACCACCAGAATCTCCCAATATGGAGGGAGGATGAGAGACTCAAATGGACTGTAAGAATAGTTAAACCCAGGACAGGGATATTGACAGCAATAGGTCCAACAAAACAACCTGGACACAACGGGTCCACGTCCGCCATAGATCTTTGGCGTCAATATTCGTGCTAGGCAGAACTGGATTGATTGTGATGAAAAGTCCGTTGCTCACCAGTTGGAAGCCCGGATGACAGAAGAATTGCCAACCAGACCAACCGGAGAGTGTTGGCTTATAAGGGTCAGAACCTTAGGAGGAGATTGGGTATCAAGCCAAAGGCTAGAAATAAGGCTAAAGGCTAGAAATAAGGCTAAAGGCTAGAAATAAGGCTAAAGGCTAGAAATAAGGCTAAAGGCTAGAAATAAGGCTACACCCATCCTTTAAGGGTTGTAACTAATCGTCTCTGACGGTACTGAAACCTCGTCCTCCTCGCTGATGATCCTCGCAGTCTCTACAAATTATCTGTAATGAATCAACCGAGGCAAATCAAGCCTGTAAACATCTCGTCTCTAATTCAATTCAAAAGCATAATTGCATCGCATGGAAGCCGATGAAAAGGTGATCCCTGCCGTGTCCATCAGGGCGGTCCCCGAGAGATTACCTCAACGATCAAACAATTAACGTCATTTGGAAGCTCTTTCAAGTCCAAGTGGTTTACAGGCTCCGGTACCGGCGCTACAGTCAGAGGAGCCTGAGAACTTTGTCCCGGTGCATCAGACATTCTTCTAGGTGTTCCTCACTTTCATCTGGTCTGAAGTAAACAGCAAACAGAAAGAAGGGAGAGGGAATAGATGAAGAATTGATAAATGGAGTTCTGGGGGGAGAAAAGGTGAATCAGAATCAGAGATGAGATGATGCTGAGAAGCGGATTATGGATGAAGAGGTGGAGAAAAATGAAAAGCGGAGAACCTGGATGAACCACCGAGTCACAGGAAAAGGGATTAGAGATGATGAAGGGATGGGATTGGGGAAGGGGACAAGGAGAAGGAGATTAAAGTGGAGTGATATCACTCTAAGAGGAACAATCTCATAAGGTCCTGGCAGGAAGTGACATTTGCTGTGAAATCTCGTCCTTTTGAGATTTATCATCTCGGACATATCTTTGCGTTTTTGTTAATTATCGGATTCATCGCTCAGTCAATCCTAAAATGAATTAATCCGTAGATAAAACGTACGTCTACTATTCCACTCATGGACGTTTCCATCCTTCCAAAAACTGATCGTTCCTGGTGTTTAACATTTATCTTCCATCCAGGGTCATTTCTGTCAATTCAGAATTCCGTAAATCCATTCATGGACCTTTGAGTCAATCCAAAAGTGCATAGATTTCCTAAAATTACCGTCAATCCTCCTTAATTCATGGATATTCATGTCAAATCTAAAAACCTACAATTCCCTAATATACCTTATTCAACTACATGATAGTGTTGAGTAAAGTATATACTAATACCAATAGTGTTCTAGTAGTTATACTATATACAACTATATTATATTTATACAGATTATAGATGTAGACTTAATATACAGTATATTAACTGTTCATTATTCCAGAATTATGGTTATTCCTCCAGGACACCAGGTAAATAACATTAAAAAAAGGGTAATTCCAGAAGATTTGAAGCATGTCTTCTATAATATTTTCGATATTTCCATTCAGCCATTCATGTATGGATGAATCCATTATTGGTTAAACTCACGTTATATCTTCCGAAACTTCTAGAAACGTTTGTGACAGTCTAAAAACGGATAATTCATTTTTATTTTGCAGCATTCATTTAATTTCCCATCGATCTAAAAAACACAGATTCCTCGTACGTGTGGAAGGACACGGGATTTGAAGTCATTTCAAATACAGATAATTCCATAGATTTAAAACGTAACTTCTGTCGGAACATACTTTTCTTTTCTTTTCCACTGGGAGCAAAAAAAAAATTATAAAGATCTGGAAGAAAACAACCAATTTTAATCATAATTCTTTTGTGGCCATTTCCATCAATCTCGGATATGTCCTTTACCGTCACTCACGGTCACCCCTGTCAATCAAAAACCCAGATAATTCCGTTGATTAAAGGTTGATTCCGTTGATCATTTGTTCTCCTGCTGGTAGGCACAGAATATTTTACCATTACTTTTGTTTTCCTTCTCCGGGATTTATTCGTGTCTGTCATAAACATAATAATAATTCTGAATTTCTTTATCTGTATTTCTGAACCCAAGTGTGTTCAAGAGTTTTTTATTCTGCTTGGACTCGTGGAGAACCGTCTCTTCTTTCCCGCTTAACGTAACAAAACAAGAACGCAGCTCTCAATCCGTCCTTTGTGTCTTCCCATCTGAAACGCATCCATCTCCTCCTCCGCAGATACAGTGGGACGGATGGATGGATGGATGGATGGATGGATGGATGAGAGAAATAAAGGACGGAGGGAGAAGTGGAGAATGTAGGGTTGTCGGGTTCGTGGATGGAGGGACGGCGGGGGGAGGGAGGGAGGGAGGGCTGAATACCAAGACCCCAGCAAATTAAAGTAAAAGCTAAAGGATAGATGACGGCGGCACACGGGGTGCATCTGGGAGTCCGGGGAACGAGGCGTCCAACGAGAGGCAGGGGGAGGGCGAGAGAGAGAGAGAGAGAGGGACAGAAGGCGAGGAGGACGAGGGAGAGAGAGAGAGAGAGGGAGAGAAGGCGAGGAGGACGAGGGAGAGTCGTGACTATAGGTTGATTTACGGAGGCTTTCCTTTTAATGAAATTGTTTCAGTGACAGAGCCGGTAAAGGCCCTTAATGGATTGGCTGGCCTAATGTAATGAAATTACTCCCTCTTTCACTACAGAGAGGGGAAAAAAAGAATAAAAGAACACAAGGGGGGAGGGGAGAGGAGGAGGAGGAGGAGGAGGAGAAAATGCAATTAATATTTACAGAAGAGACAAGCATGGGTGGGCTTTAGTAGCTATGGCTCCCTCCCTCTCCTCCACTCTCAGTCTAGCTCTCTCGTCCCTCTCTCTTCCGGTGGCCACTGGCCGTGCAGCAGGGGAGGGAGGTGATAGGCTGACGCCAGGCGGGCCACTTCAGCGTACTCCTCTCCTCTCTCGCACTCTCCTTTTCCTCTCCTCCTCTCCTCAGAGCTGGCCACATCAGCGCAGAGGTGAGAGACTTAACCTCGGCTTTCGTCTGCTTTCCCCGGAGCGTGTTTGAGTGTGTGTGAGTGTGTGTGAGAGTGTGTGAGAGTGTGTGTGAGTGTGTGCGTCTGGTACCTGAAGCCAACTTACCAGAGGAATCACCTCACACACTCACACTCATTCACGGGAACCTGTGCCGGGGTGTTAGTCCCTCCCCCAGCCGAGGAGACTGTGCATACTTTCGCCTGACTCTCTCCCATCTCTCTCTCTCTT